>JAUTXW010002298.1:222500-430297 GCA_030620095.1 Kuschelorhynchus macadamiae
TTTTTGAGTGATCACAGAATGCAGCACTAGCATACTGTGCCCTCTCAAACGCCTCCGTCACACACTCAAGAAGATCCATCACCACATGTGTAGTGGATTCCTCGGCTTTAACGCCATGCTGACTAAAGGATATTGTTCTCCTCAAAATGTTTGTAGATTCGGCTTTTTAAGATTGATTCAAAAACCCTTGATAAGGTTAGATGGTTCTCCTTTTTTATAGACAGGTATAACATTAGCATTTTTTAAGCTAATGGGATTAGTCAGAGAAACAAATAGAACATCCTTCAGTGCCTTTAACATTGGATCAATCATATCAAATGTATCTACTCCGCTTATTCTTCCTAAAGAAAAAACCTGTATTTCTCTGCATTTGAAACTCATGCAGGTACTCTCTTGGATCTCTCCCCATATTTGGAACATTTGCCAAAACTTCAGTAATATTTGCAGAAAAGTCATTGAAATCTGCTCACCTTCCTGACGCTGACTCACACAACCTTGCATGAGGCCTTTACTATGTTGTGTGTAATTAATATAATTAGTGTAACCATTCTTGTTTGCATTTCTAATCCTGTTTCTATATTCTTTTCTTTTCTCATGTTTTTTAGTTTCTCAGTAAACCTGTATTTTGTTTTTTGTTCTTTTTAAGTGGAAAACAATCATGTAGTATGATTTGTAGTATGTGTAAAAACTTATTAAACACAGGGTCAAGATTATTCTCGTGGGTGGTTATATGATATTCCAGTCCTGTCGCTCTAAACATTCATACATCTTACGCATACCTACACTTTTGTGGTAGGCTGATGTACGTTATTCTCCAGCTGGGGGTCATCCACGCTAACATACTTCAAAATATCAATAGCCTGGTGATCTGACAGAAAAGGTGCGGTACTCTAAGATATCTGTAAAATTTATAAGAATATTTATCTATACAGTTAACATTATTTGTCAATTGTGATATTTGTTGTTGCAGATTAAATTCTCTAAGTAAGTCAATAAAATATTTTTTTCTTTAGTTATTTCTGTTAAATAAAATATTGAAATCACCATTAATAATTAAAAACTTAAACCTATTGCTACATATATAACTAAATTCTAATACATTAAAAATTGTTTACATAAACAAGTTAAAATTGTCTTCAGGGGCCTTATATACAATCAAAATCAGAATACCTAAATTTGGAGTTCAACGGCTGATATTTCACAATGACTTCCACATTCTACCCCAGGGGTGCGATCGACCAGTCGATCGCGAGTGCTTTTTGAGTAGATCTCGAGAAGAAAAAAATGTTTAATAAGTAGGTACTTAACTAAACTACAAAAATTTATTACGTAATAAAATAACACTCTTCTAGCGGCAAAAGGCGGCTTTATCAAAGGAACGTGAGGTACTTGTCAAAGAAAAGCCGCGTTTTTTATTCTTGCCGCTTTTCTAGAAATTTCTGGTGGGCGTTTGACGGGAACATTGGAGACTTTCGTTCACGCCGATATAAATGTTGCGCCTGCAGGAATTGGAGTCATTCTGAATTGCAACTTGAAGGCAATACTACGTCGATACATAGTTTATTATTAAATAGTACAAAATGAGTGCAGCGAAGAAATCTAAAATGTATCATTTTAATAACGATTGGGAGGAAGAATTTTTGTTTTGTATGGTGAAGGATATGTGCATTTGTCGTATTTGTCGTGCGTCAGTTGCAATACCTAAGCGTGGTAACTTAGAGAGGCATCATAAAACGGTTCATAAAAACTATGAAAAGGATTTTCCGCCACAGAGTGAATTAAGAAGAACAAACCATGTTCACAAGACCAGCCAAACAATCAAAAGCTGCTACGATCGCCTCATTTAAAATATCTCATATATTGGCGAAACACAAGAAACCATTCGAAGATGGATCGGTTGTGAAGGAAGCATTTATTGAAGCGGGTAAGACTTTATTTGGAGATTTTAAAAATAAAACAGAAATCATGTCTGCTATTAGAGTTATCTCGTCCGACTGTCACAAGGCGTATTGAAGTCATGAGGCAGGACATGGCAGATAAACTAACAAATGATATCATGGAATGTACATACTTTTCTTTACAGTTCGACGAATCCACCGATATGACAGACATTGCCCAGCTGTGTATTTTTATTCGGATGGTATTCAACGACATGTTGGCTAAGGAAGAATTTTTGACAATCATTCCTCTGAAGGGGAAGACCCGTGGCGAAGATATATATGACGTTTTCTTCAATTTTGTAAAAAACTACAAGCTACCAATATATAAATTAGTGTGCATTACAACCGATGGGGCACTAGCAATGACTGGAAACAAAAACGGTTTTGTGGCATTGTGTCGAGCTAATGAAGATTTCCCTTCATTTTTTTTCAATCCATTGCATTATACATCAACAAGTTCTGTGTTCAAAAGTTTTAAACACGGAGGAAATTATGGGCATTGAAACAAAAATTGTGAATTCCATCCGTGCGCGTAGCTAGCAACGGCGGCTCTTTAAGTTGCAGTTGGAAGGTAGGGAGTCAGCTGAACACACTGATTCACACGGACGTCAGGTGGTTTAGTCGCGGAAAATTCCTAGAAAGGTTTCAAGAATTATTGCCCGAAATAACAGGTTTTCTAGACGAAAGAGGTGATGACACTCAGATGTTGAAAAACGAAAAATGGCTGACTGATTTGGCATTTTTGACTGACATCACAATGCACTTAAACACCATTAACTTGGAGCTTCAAGGTAAAGGAAAAACTGTTATTGAGATGATTAACGCAGTAAACGCATTCAAAAGTAAATTGCAACTTATGATAAATCAACTGGAAAGGATCTGAAACATTTTCCATCTTTGAAAGCAAGGATTCCTCAGTTGAATTATGATACTTATGAGGCTGAATTATCAAATATTTTGGGACAAGTCGAAATGCGTTTTTATGATTGTAGTAAAATGGCAAATGTAGCATCATTTATGAGTTATCCTTTTTCATGTAAAAACATTGAGGAATTAGCTACTGAAATAGCAAGTCAGTTTAATATGAACTCATGTTCTGTTGAAAATGAGTTGGTGCAGATTATATCAGATATACATCTCAAAGCTACAGCATCTGATACAAATTTCTGGTGTTTTATATCTAAAGATAAATATCCGAATCTAAGGCAAATCGCCCTTCAACTGACAGCAATGTTTGGGTCAACTTACTTGTGCGAGTCTGCATTTTCTGAAATGAAGATAATTAAGTCAAAATATCGCAGTCGACTAACTGACGATCATATGTTATCATGCTTGTGATTAGCACTCAGTGGTTACGTACCATCTTATGAAAAGTATGCTGAGGACATGCAGTGCCACGCTTCAACATCCAAAGTCACTCCTTAGTTAAGTTTAACACCATATGTAACTCTTTTGTTTTGTAACAACCAAAAAACTCGCAATTTTGAGTAACTATGAGTTTTTTCATTGATATTGTAGAGAAGAACCTAACTAAACCTAACCTAAACCTTGACTGAAATAATGTATATTGTGCGGAAAGCTAATATCTATATATGCTACGCTACACCCTACCTAGGTAGGTAGGTAGGGTGTATGTATCGTGTATGTACGACAACCCTGCATCACACATACTTGCAGCCTCTCAGAGTCGATCGTAAGTAGTCTAAAAATATTGAGGTAGATCGCCAGCAGTTCAAGCTTGAGCACCCCTGTTCTACCCTTTCATCTCTGACCTTGTCAGAATCATTGATCCCCTTCTTTCCATATAAGATCTTGCAAGATATGAAGAAGTGTTGAAGTTATCAATTTTTACTTCACTTGCTTCATTCTGCCCTTTCATCTCTGACCTTGTCAGAATCATTGATCCCCTTCTTTCCATATAAGATCTTGCAAGATATGAAGAAATGTTGAAGTTACCAATTTTTATTTCACTTGCTTCATCGACTTTCATGTGGTGTTCTGTAAGGCAATCCACATTGTAATTTTTGGTATTATTGGTTTCTGTCAGTAGAACCTCCAGCACCTCTACTTCATTTCGTAATGAATGAATGTGCATGTGAATGATCTTAAGGTGTTCTCTGTGGGTTTTTTCTATCTTGTGTTGGCACTGGAGATTCCGAAAATGTTTAATTAACCCTTTGGGCCATAAATCGGAGCTCAGGTAAATGTTTGTCTCACTATGAGGGACGATAAGGCTAAAGAAACCTTGGTAGTTGTCCTTCCTCGACTTCATTTTATCACAACTACATTGTTCCAAAGTTGTTTGCTTTAAAAAATTCAATGATTTCCCCACTTGTTACCTCAGGAACCAGGCCAGAAGGAAAAAGAACAGCTATCTTTCTGGCAACTTTTAAAGCTGTGCTATTTTCACTACTCCCTTTTAAAGCTTCTAGTCGTCTGTTTTTTATTACTTCTTGATTTAATGTATTAGTTTTTTCAAATTTCCGTGAACGTTTAATTTTTACTGTAACCTAGTCGTTGTTCTCGTTTTTGATTGTCGTTCTTTTCTTGCACTTCAATAGTGTTAGAACCCAGTGCCGTACTTTTTTTCTGTTGGAACGATATTTCGACGTGAATCTTTTCTGTTTTTTTTTATTTCAGTGTTCTGAGGCGTTT
This sequence comes from Kuschelorhynchus macadamiae, assembly GCA_030620095.1. NCBI lineage: Eukaryota > Metazoa > Arthropoda > Insecta > Coleoptera > Curculionidae > Kuschelorhynchus > Kuschelorhynchus macadamiae. The sequence goes on from JAUTXW010002298.1 coordinate 227,096, forward strand.
TAGCAGTTTTAGTTCCGTCCAGCGGGCGCTGAAAAACTCCCTGCTGTATTGGTTGGCAGCGCTTGATGTTAGGAAAACGTTGGGGACTGTTTACATTTTTTTCTAAACTGATAATTTTTTTAACAATATTTTTTTTCATTGTTTCCATTTTTTCGTATACTATTTCCCAGGCGTCCTTTCTTTTTCCGCAAACATTTCTGATATTCTTTGTTTCGAAAATGCTATTTCTTCATCTTTTTCTAGGATAGCTTGTGCCAGCTTCTTTTTCTCTCCTTCGCTGGAATCTTTAATGCACAGGACTGTTGATAAACTACTGCACAATTTAGGCACTTTACACCTATTTTATCAATTTAGAGTTGGTAAATATTAAAAATGCATTAGAAGAAAAATTAAAAAAAAATTATACCATTCAAATTTCTAAAATGAAAGTACCAAGAATAGCTCTACTGGGATCTAAAAAAGCATATACCACTAATGTAATGTGATACATAGGAGAAGATGATAAAATTAAAATCCTATTTATTAGGCAGGCAAAATTCACAAAATTCACAAAGAACAAAAAAGTAAATAACGTCCGTACATAAATTAGTAGGAAGTTTAACGGCCATTCGGACAAATATTTCTGCCTTTGATAAGCTTATTCAGGTATAGGGTCAAAAATCAGGCAATATCTCTACCATATGGCTGCATTGGCCTGATGAGCCCCAAAAGGGCGAAACGTCGTCAATTGTGCCGGTAGAGATGATGAAAAATGCTTAAAGGCTTGTCGGTATAATATATATATATATATATATATATATATATATATATATATATATATATATATATAAGAAGAAGGTAAAACACTTGAGAAATTGTCTTGAAATTGGAACTGTCTTTAGGAGATGGGACAAACGTGTAACAAAAGAAGATTTCAACATTTTGATTTGCTACAAATGCTGTAAATATGGACACGCATCTAAAAATTGCTCTCAAAACCAAATATGTTCATATTGTTCCGGTTCTCACGTAGTTTGGCAGTGTAATAAAGAAAATCCTTCGTGTATAAACTGTAAAAATTTTAATTCAAAATTTAATAGAAACATAAATATCAAACATTCCGCACATAGTAACGAATGTCAAATTCACAAAGATAAGATAAAAGAAGCTCAACAAAAAATAATCTACAATAATTAAAAAAAAAAGTCAATGAATTTTCTCAAAATTTTATATTTAAATTCAAGATCAGTAAAAAACAAATTAGATGATATCGAAATTCTAGCGATGGAGAAAATGTTCAAGCAATTGTATTAACCGAAACTTGGGTTAAAAAAGACGAAGAAAAGTATTATAATTTTAAAAACTTTAAATCAATAAATGCCACAAAAAAACAACATAGGCGGAGGATTGGGAATTTTTGTCAAAAACAATATAAACATTGAAGTACTAGAAAAAATTGAATGTGGTATCTCATACATTGCAATAGAATTTAAATTACCTAAGTTACTCTTGTGCGGAATATACAAACCACCTTCGACAAAAAATGATTAAACTATTAGATGAAAAAATGGAAAAGTTAAATAAATACAAAACAAAGTGTATTTTTATCGGCGACATGACATTAATCTTCTTCAAAATAAAAGCAATGAAACAGAAACCTTATTAGACATATATTCCTCCAATGGTTATCGAAGATGCAACACAAACATCCCTACCCAAGAAACTACTAACAGCTCAACACTAATAGATCACGTTTTGATTAATTCTGATAAAATAATAGACCTACAACTAAAAACAAGTGCTCTTAGTGACCATCAAGTACAGATTATTTCCATTCCGATAAAATTTAAAGCAAATGATCAAAATCCAGGAACAACAAAATTTTAATTGGAAAATTTTATACGAATTAAATAAAAAAAGAACTTTTAAATGAAAACAGGTATTTTTTCAAAGACCCAAATGAATTATATAACGCTATTTTACAAATTTTTGAAAAAAGTTCTTACAGTACATCGACAAAACTTAAAGAAAATTCCAAACCATGGTTCAGTCTTGAATTAGCAAAGTTAATTAAATATAGAGATAGGCTTTATGCAAATAAGAAAACTAATCCAAATAACAAATATTTTGAAGAAATTAATAACGGCTATAATAAATGTGTCAAAAAAGAAATAAGAAAAGCCGAACAAAGTTATTTTAAAGAACAATCTTCAAGTAAAAACCAAAAAATTATTTGGGATAATTTAAATTTTATTTTAACAAATCAAACAAGAAAAACAAAAACAAATATTGATTATCTATTGGTTAATGATAGGAAAATTGAAGATACCCAAATTATATGTGAAGAAATCAGTTTGTAAATAAAGGAGAACAACTTGCAAATAAAATTCAGCCAATGAGTGACTATATTGAATCCACAGAAGAGAAGACTTTTTTTATTGAGCCTGAAGAAATCTCAAATGATGAAATGGAAGAAATTATTGATGGTTTAGATGCTAAAAAAGCTGCTGGTTTTGACAATATTCCTATTAAAATTATTAAATATGTAAAAAAATAATTAGTTCCTATATTAATTTTTTTAACAAAAATTTCTATTCATGAAGGTATTTTTCCAGAAAAAATGAAAATTGCTAAGATAATTCCAATATTTAAAAGTGAAAAACGGTATGAATGTAATAATTATCGACCAATATCTATATTACCACTGTTTTCTAAAATGATAGAAAAAATTATTACTAATAGATTAAATGAATATTTGGAAAATGAAAATTTACTCTTTAATAAACAATATGGCTTTCGCAGATTCAGGGATACGGAAATAGCTGGTATGGATGTCATAACAGATATTCAAATTAAAGTTGATGATAATAAAAAATGCTGTTTACTATCCTTGGATCTGTGTAAAGCATTTGATACAATAAACCATCATATTCTTTTACGAAAATTATATAATATTGGAATAAGGGGCAATATGTATAATTTACTTAAAAATTATCTAAGTAAGCGCAGACAGTTTGTACTAAATTAAATTTAAAAGGCAATATTCAATTGTTTGCGGACGACACAACAATTATTTATTTTAATAAAACATGATAATTTAAATGAATTATTTTTTTATATAAAACATGATCTAGAATTAATTTGATTGAATTTAAAATCTTCTTTTATGTTAATAAGTAAAACAAAGATAAATTCTGGTATTTCCCCAATAGTAATAAACAATAACAAAATTAAATATTCAAATACAACAAAATGTTTAGGATTAATTATAGATGAAAACTTAAGTTAAAAAAATCATATTCAGAGTATAAGAACCGCTATAACTCCATTAATAGGAGTATTATACAAAGCAAGATATTTCGTACCATTAAAATTCTTAAAAAACATATATTATTCTTTAATATATTCTAAATTCAAATATTTAATTTCAGTTTGGGGATCTGCTCGCTCGTCACATATTAAACCTTTAAAACAATTGGAAAATAAAACTCTAAAATGTATTTATAAACTACTATATTTGAAACCTTCTATTAACCTATATAAACCTAACGGATTTTTAAACTTACAAAATATTTATAATTTCAAAATTTGCATTTTAATACACTGTATTATTAATAATAGAAAAAATCAAATATTATATTTAAAAAATCTAATTCTAATACATAATCACGATACAAGACATTGCTTACAATTACAGACATTACAATAAAAAGTAACTTTGAAAAAAATCAATTCTCCAAGATGGTTTAAAAATATATAATAACTTACCAGAGACTATAAGACATACAACAAAATTGCCAATATTTAAAAAACAATTAAAAATGCATTTTTTACAAAAATAAAAATGAATACATTTTTTTAAAAATATTTGTTTCAACTTAGTTTTTATATTAAATTGAATTATAACATAGTTGGTTTGGAATAAAACAGTTTAAAGTAAATTAAATGCTTTTGCAATATTTGCATTTTTCGTACCTGGTTCTGATGGCACATCTTGACACGCCTACCAGAGATTGATAGCCGGTTACAGAAAGCTCAATTAAAGTTTAGAATGTTTAACGGAATGCTAAATTTGACAGCGAGTTCCTAGATTTCTATAAGCAACTTGTCAAATCCGAAAGTTCGGTTAAATATTCTAAACAGCAATTAAGTTTTATACAACCAGCTGTGAGTGTTTAAAGTCTGATTTGATAACTTGTTTTGAATTATAAAAAAAACTATGTATGGTGCCCCTACTAGGCTCTCATAGGAAAGCGTTCTATGAAAATCGCTATATTTTATTATCCTGTAACTTACAGTATTTTTATTTTATTTAATATTGTTTTATTTATTTTTTTTAGGGACAAGAAGGGGGCCAGTCAACGTTTTACAATAGTAAACAAGTGGTGGAGAACCGGCGGAATGCTTGTATTGGGTTACGAGTGTTTCGGCATGTTGATAAAGGACCAGAAGCTTAAAAAATGGGAAAAGCAAGATCTTTGCCATAAGGAAAACATTCTGCAGGCTTTAGTGGATCCAGGTAGAAAAATCAATAATTTTACGACTAGTATTTTAATTAACTGTGATTACGTGACTAAAAATGACTAGTAGGTTAAATGTGTTGTTTTGTTTTCAGGTCCGGACTTAATTATTTGTGACGAGGGCCATCTTCTTAGGAACAAACAATCTCAGAGAACGCTGGCGTTGAATAAAGTTAAAACGAGGAGGAGAATTGTATTGACCGGAACACCGCTGCAAAACAATTTGCTTGAATGTAAGTATAGTTTGTAAACTGAAGGTTTATCTTGCAGGTTTTGCATTCTATCCCCATAACTCAGTATAATTAAAATTTCAGATCTTTGGGTTTCAGTTAAACCAGGGGTGCCCAAACGGTCGATCGCAAGTGCTTTTTGTGTAGATCTCGAGAAGAAAATTTTTTTTAATAAGTAGGTACTTAACTAAACTACAAAAATTTATTACGTAATAAAATAACACTCTGCTAGCGGCAAAAGGCGGCTTTATCAAAGGAATGCGCGGTACTTGTCAAAGAAAAGCCGCGTTTTTTATTCTTGCCGCTTTTCTAGAAATTTCGGGCGGCGCGTTTGACGGGAACATTCGAGACTTTCGTTCACGCCGATATAAATGTTGTGCCTGCAGGAATTGGGAGTCATTCTGAATTGCAACTTGAAGGCAATATTACGTCGATACAAAGTTTATTATTAAATAGTACAAAATGAGTGCAGCGAAGAAATCTGAAACGTATCATTTTAATAACGATTGGGAGGAAGAATTTTTGTTTTGTATGGTGAAGGATAAGTGCATTTGTCTTATTTGTCGTGCGTCAGTTGCAATATATCATAAAACGGTTCTTAAAAACTATGAAAAGGATTTTCCGCCACAGAGTGAATTAAGAAAACGAAAAGTACGTGATTTGATATCTTCTTTGAAAAAAGAGCAAACCATGTTCACAAGACCAGCCAAACAATCAAAAGCTGCTACGATCGCTTCATTTAAAATATCTCATAGATTGGCGAAACACAAGAAACCATTCGAAGATGGATCGGTTGTGAAGGAAGCATTTATTGAAGCGGGTGAGACTTTATTTGGAGATTTTAAAAATAAAACAGAAATCATATCTGCTATTAGAGAACTTCAGTTATCTCGTCCGACTGTCACAAGGCGTATTGAAGTTATGAGTCAGGACATGGCAGATAAACTAAAACATATCGTGGAATGTACATACTTTTCTTTACAGTTCAACGAATCCACCGATATGACAGACACTGCCCAGCTGTGTATTTTTATTCGGATGGTATTCAATGACATGTTGACTAAGGAAGAATTTTTGACAATCATTCCTCTGAAGGGGAAGACCCGTGGCGAAGATATATATGACGTTTTCTTCAATTTTGTAAAAAGCTACAAGCTACCAATATATAAATTAGTGTGCATTACAACCGATGGAACACCAGCAATGACTGGAAACAAAAACGGTTTTGTGGCATTGTGTCGAGCTAATGAAGATTTCCCTTCATTTTTTCAATTCATTTCATTATACACCAACAAGTTTTGTGTTCAAAAGTTTTAAACACGGAGGAAATTATGGGCATTGCAACAAAAATTGTGAATTCCATCCGTGCACGTAGCTTGCAACGGCGGCTCTTTAAGTTGCAGTTGGAACATAGGGAGTCAGCTGAACACACTGATTTAGTTCTTCACACGGACGTCAGGTGGTTGAGTCGCGGAAAATTCCTAGAAAGGTTTCAAGAATTATTGCCCGAAATAACAGCTTTTCTAGACGAAATAGGTGATGACACTCAGATGTTGAAAAACGAAAAATGACTGACTAATTTGGCATTTTTGACTGACATCACAATGAACTTAAACTCCATTAATTTCAAGCTTCAAGGTAAAGGAAAAACTGTTATTGAGATGATTAGCGCAGTAAACGCATTCAAAAGTAAATGCAACTTATGATAGATCAACTGAAAAGAAAGGATCTGAAACTTTTTCCGTCATTGAAAGCAAGGATTCCTCAGTTGAATTATGATACGTATGAGGCTGAATTATCAAATATTTTGGGACAATTCGAAATGCGTTTTTATGATTGTAGTAAAATGGCAAATGTAGCATCATTTATTAGTTATCCTTTTTCATGTAAAAACATTGAGGAATTAGCTACTGAAATAGCAATTCAGTTTAATATGAACTCATGTTCTGTTGAAAATGAGATGGTGCAGATTATATCAGATATACATCTCAAAGCTACAGCATCTGATACAAATTTCTGGTGTTTTATATCTGAAGATAAATATCCGAATCTAAGGCAAATCGCCCTTCAACTGGCAGCAACGTTTGGGTCAACTTACTTGTGCGAGTCTGCATTTTCTGAAATGAAGATAATAAAGTCAAAATATCGCAATCGACTAACTGACGATCATATGTCATCATGCTTGCGATTAGCACTCAGTGGTTATGTACCATCTTATGAAAAGTATGCTGAGGACATGCAGTGCCACGCTTCAACATCCAAAGTCACTTTTTAGTTAAGTTTAACACCATATGTAACAACCAATAAACTCGCAATTTTGAATAACTATGAGTTTTTTCATTGATATTGTAGAGAAGAACCTAATTAAACCTAACCCAAACCTTGGCTAAAATAATGTATATTGTGCGGAAAGCTAATATTTATATATGCTACGGTACACCCTACCTAGGTAGGTAGGTAGGGTGTATGTATCGTGTATATACGACAACCCTGCATCACACATACTTGCAGCCTCTCAGAGTCGATCGTAAGTAGTCTAAAAATATTGAGGTAGATCGCCAGCAGTTCAAGTTTGAGCACCCCTGAGTTCAACGATCCATTTTTTAACTCAACAAAACTGGCATTGTCAAACATATCATGTAACCTTTTGTATGCAGGTATTTTAATAAAAGGTCGTACAGTAAATTATTTATATTAAACCCTTATTTTCGCAAAAACTGTTGGCTTTCATAAAAAGTGCTCTTAATAGAAAATATTGAGAATTTTATGCAGATTTTAAAGAAGTAATATAAAATAGGGTGTTCCATTAATCAAAAATCCTTTTATAAGAGAAAAACGATAAACTTGGCAGCAATGCGGAACTCGCCATTGGATCCTATATCATACCTAAGTGTACATATTTAGTACCTCAGGTAAGGGGTACCTGTGATACTTCGCCATTTCCTTGCTTTTGTTACACGCTGTGTATATAAGCGTGGTCTCTGTGCCATTTTGTAAATCAAAATTTCGGGTAAGTTGTGTGTTAATAATTAATATACTTTTTTATATTAAAACAAAAAATTTAGAATGAAATCTCGTTCCAGAGGATCATTAAACTTTTTTAATACTTTCAATAATGTTTTCAGATTATTATATGGTCAACTTTGTCAAACCCGATCTTCTGGGTACCGAAAAGGAATACAAGACGAATTTCGTAAATCCAATAAGCAACGGGCAATATGAAGATTCGACCGCGGAAGACATAATGTTCATGAAGAAGAGGACGCACGTACTGCATAAGATATTAAATAAGACTGTTCAGGTAAGTGATATAACTTTTAAAAAAAATTAATAATTTCTCATTAGAAAATGGTGTAGTGCCTGATATGCTAAAAAGTAGCAGCCCCTAGGTCAGTATCGCTATGGCAAAACTTTAGGGACGATCAAAGGCATCATTTTTATAGACATTATCTGATGCCAAATTTCAACCAAACCCAAGGTGTGTCAAAAGATTTGCACACATTTGGAAGACACATCTTTGGAGATGATAGATGATAATATCTATTTTTAAATAATTTTTTATTCTTATTTTAAAGAAAAACTCAAATAGTTTTGTTTGGAACTTTTGATCAGAAGCAACAAATTTAAAAATGATACCTTTCAATTTGATAACCAATGAGTGTGGCACTAGTTAAAAATTAAGCTCATGTATTATGAATAATGTTCCAGAACATAGATCGTTTATCTTGGAACGATTTTTTTCTGTTGGAACCTTAGAGAAGAATAAAAATAGAGTTCATTATTTACATATTTAGCCACTGTCAGGATTATCTCACAGTATAAGGTCGATCGTACGACGATGCGAAGCCTAGCCAGGAACACAATGTTTATATTACGGTGAATATGTTTAAACATGATGCAATAAAATTTTCATACAAGGAATGGTAATGTATTTCCAGTATTAGTTTCTAAGCAGTATAAAGACATTACTTTTATTGCAAAATAGTAAAATACAAACTAAAATACCCAAAGCCTCAGATCAGATTACACCAGTAACAAGAGTTTTAGTTAGATAGGGCACACCCGATCAACAACTCCACTTATTAGACCATCCCACTTTCATTGACAAGGGATCCTAATAGTAAAAAAGTATAATAGTCTACAGTAAAGATTGTTACAGGGTCACGTGACCGGTGTGGCTTAAAAACGAATAGCGGGTCGTGGAACTACAATAAATTTTAATTTTAAAGAAATTAATTGCTAAAAAATATTTTATTAGATACCAAGCTTTTCTTAGCGTCACTACTGCGTGTGTTTTAATGTATTATTGTGTATTTGTTGATATGGTTCGAATCTTCTAATTATATGTTGCCTTACTTCAAGAAGCAGCGTTCTAACGGTGCGGTGACATTAGAAGAACATTGATTTTTTAAATATTTAATAAATAGGTTTTATTTACTTTTTCTTGGACATTGCGAAACTAGGAGCTTTAGTTGACCTAACTATGGTGCGGCAATATGAGTTTGTAAAAAAATGGCCATTTAAGTTTGTAATTTTCTTTAATCACTAAGTAAACAGCAAGATTTCCTTTTCCAGGAGACATTTCTAATGGAAGATACCTTATTCACTTATTTTGGGTTAGCTGACGTATTGACCAATCCGGTTCAGTATAATAGAACATTTATTTCGTCGGGGGTCATGTGAGAATCCACAGAAGCAAAATGATACAAGAACGACTCTGAGGTGATTTTTTTGACGATTACAAGTTTTTCCTATCAGAGAATTAAAATAATTATAGAATATATCTATACTATATTAAAATAGTCAAAGGGCGTCTCACGCTCAAAAAAACGTACTGCGATTTCGAAAATCACTGGATTTTGGATGAATTCTGGGGAAATAATAAATTTTCGGATGATTTCGCGCCTTTTTTTAATTTTTATTTGAGTTGGGGCGATTTTTTATATAAGTGTTGTCAAGTAAAGGAATTTAAATGGTGATTCTTTGGGTATTAAAAGTAAAAATATGTTCGTAAACATGTTCTAAACTGGTTAGAATTTAAGATTTAGGATTTTATTTCTTAAATGTTAGCTATTAACATGGAAAAGAATATGACAATTGGCTATTCTATTCTTATCTTATAGCGCTCGCATTTTTTTTTACTTTCCTCGCAAGAGGAAAATATTCCAGTTGCAAGAAAACATGTTTTCTCAGTTCCGTCGGTTAGTCTGTATGTCTGTCCGCGACAAAGCTCAAGAACTTGTCCTATTTACTTCAAGTTTTGGTTGAAAATTAAAGGGCGTATGATGATGACGTGGTACCATTTTGGTAAAAATCCAATATGGCTGAACAAAATGGCGGTCTACTGAAATGTTAAAAAAATATTACTGAAAAACTGCTTAACCATTTTATCCAAATTTTGCAGAAAACTGGGGTGTAACATGACCATTAACTGATACGTTTTACTACAAATCCAAAATCGCGGATATATAGGGAATATAGGGATGAACTGGTAAAAATGTTGAGACAGATTCAAAATGGGGTAACAAAACGGTGGCCTAATTAAATGTTTAGAAATATCTGAAAAAAGTTCTTATCGGATTGATTGATTGATGACATCCCCATTTTGAATATTTATTACTAAAAATGTATGAATTGCACACTTAATATCGAATTTTAATCAAATCTGTATAAATGTTAAAATTCGCTCGGAATCTAGGCATTCCTACTCTCATTTTTTAAATATTTATTAAAATCTATGATAGTTATTCTCAAATCTGTACAAATGTTAAAATTCCGCCGCCATGTTGGCATTACAATCTTCAATTTTTAAAATGTTGACAAAAATTCATGATGTGCTGTCTTAAATACCCCTAAATGCTGAATTTAGGGGTATTTAATCTGTAAATATTTTGAAATTAGTCTGCTATGTTGGTGCCGCCATTTTTAATTCTCAAATATCGACTAAAATTTCATAACTTTCATTCTTAAATACTTCTAGATACTGATATTTCAGCCGAATCTGTAGAAATGACAAAATTCGTTCGCTATATGGGCGCCACCATTTTGATTTTTGTCGTGCATTCTTAATCCCCACAAATGTTAAAATCATCCGTCCGACCTGTCGACATTGTCATTTTGGCACAGCTGTTTAGAATTTTTAAATGCTGACACTCTTAAATTTTCCTAGACACCAATTTTCAGTTTTAGCTACACAAGTAACAAAATTCGTCGGCCGTATTGCCGCCGCCATTTTGAATTTCTAAACGTTGACTAAAAAAAATTCAGATTTTTTATATCCGAAAGTGTATGCATGTCAAATTTGAAAATAATCGGTAATGGAAGTGGTGAAAAATCCATTACAAGATTTGAATCAGACATACAAACATACAATCAGATGAGTAGGAAGCCAATAAAAGCGCGTTAAAAGCATTGATTATAGTTTAAAACTCTAACAATAGTATTCACTAAAGAGGTTTAAATTTAGACAAGGTCTAACTTGACAGTTACAGGTTTAAGATGACATTTTTAACAACTCAACAACAAGATTTGAATCAGACATACAAACATACAATCAGATGAGTAGGAAGCCAATAAAAGCGCGTTAAAAGCATTGATTATAGTTTAAAACTCTAACAATAGTATTCACTAAAGAGGTTTAAATTTAGACAAGGTCTAACTTGACAGTTACAGGTTTAAGATGACATTTTTAACAACTCAACAAAAATTTTTTCTAAATGTCACAATTACAAAATGACAGTGACATAAGGCAAACATAACTAAAAACTAAAGTTTAATAATATAACATAACTAATTAACTAATTTCCTTTTAAACTTACCTAACTTATTGGTTTGATTTTAATATTGAAGTAGGGAATGCTTATTTCTTTGATATTTGTCAAAATACCTATTTGCCTCGTTAAGGAATAGGAAAGAATCCTTCCTTTTGTCAACGATAATGAAGCATGGCCCATTTCTTCATTTTCGTACATCAAATATTTGAACAGGTCGTCATTTTGTTTCGCCATATTGAATTCATACCAATATTTTTTTGTATCAGACGTCGTTTTTGTGGAAAATTAAATAAAATTAAAGTTAATCTAGTAAGTGGATTTTTAATGGTAATGGAAAAATATGAAGATCTGTAAAAACCCGGAACGATGATTTTTTCACGATTAATGATATTTCCTTATGCGGGAAATGAAAACTCGCGCCGCCATTGGCATTCGTCAACAAACTTGAACATGGGCCATCCCCACTTCTTGTTTTATCGTAAACATTGGTCGATAGAATGTGAAAAATAGGGAACCATGTTGGCGCATACCCCTAACGTGATTTCTGAATGAATTGTGATCTCTACTTTAATTCTTATTCTAAGGTTGGAACCATTACCGCAGTTCAGCGCCAATTTTGAACCAGTTTTAAATTAAATTAGATCGCCCACACAGAAACACAATTTTAAAATGGGTGCAAAATTTCAAAAGAACATAGACTCCAGTTATGTAAACAAACAGAACTACCGCTATTAGTCCTCTGAAATTTCAAGAAAAATCAACTACTTTTACGCGACCAAAAAGTTACCGTTTGTTGTGCAGTATCGATGGAGAGAATTATAGGACTTTATTTTTTTGAGCATGAAAATGGAGTAGTTACTGTTAATGCAGAAAGATATGTGTATATGTTACATACACTTCTTGGACCACAGTTGCACAGAATGCAATATGGTTCCAACAGGAAGACAAGGTGATTATTCGTGGCCACCTACGTCATGTCACCTAACAGTTTGTGATTTTTAGCTGTGGGCATATTTGAAATTAAAGTCTATCAGAATAGTCCCCACACAATTGAAGGTCTAAAAGAGGACATAAGACATAAAATCAGTGCAATTCCGCAATAAATTTTGAATAATGCTGTGAACAATACATATCAGTTCTTAATAAACTAGATTTTTTTTGTTCCAACCTTTATAGAATTTAAAAAAAAAATTCCAATCAAAACTATTTGGAATTCTCTTTAAAATGAGACCTAAAAATAATAACTATCGCACTTAACACCGAAGATATTTGTCCTCCAACTGGTGGGCGGTTACTTTCACGCACCTTTTATAAATGTACGAGGCACATAAAAAAAACCCAATAATATTTAAAATTTTAACACCATGTAAACTGAATAAATTTAGGACATATGTTTAGTCATAAAATAAACCTAATCTGCTTTAATATGTATATGATATTAAGAAACACCTTGTATTTTTGCAGAATTTTACGTATTCGTCGGTCTGTCTGTCTGTACCCGGCATAGCTCAAAAAATCAAAGGTCATAAGGGAATGAAACTCAAAAAATCGAAAAATCAAATCTGTATAAATGTTAAAAATTCGCTCGCAATCTAAGCATTCCTACTCTCATTTTTTAAATATTTATTAAAATGTATGATATGTATTCTCAAATCTGTACAAATGTTAAAATTCCGCCGCCATGTTGGCATTACAATCTTCAATTTTTAAAATGTTGACAAAAATCCATGATGTGAATGCTGAATTTTAATCAAATCTGTAAACATTTTGAAATTAGTCTGCTATGTTGGTGCCGCCATTTTTAATTCTCAAATATCGACTAAAATTTCATAACTTTCATTCTTAAATACTTCTGTACGAATCTGTATAAATGACAAAATTCGTTCGCTATATCGGCGCCACCATTTTGATTTTTGTTGTGCATTCTTAAATAATCCCCACAAATGTTAAAATCATCCGTCCGACCTGTTGACATTGTCATTTTGGCACCGCTATTTTGAATTTTTAAATACTGACACTCTTAAATGTTCCTAGACACCAATTTTCAGTTTAATTTACACTAGTAACAAAATTCGTCGGCCGAATTGGCGCCGCCATTTTGGATTTCTAAAGGTTGACTAAAAAAATTAGGATTTTTTGTATCCGAAAGTGTATGCATGTCAAATTTGAAAATAATTGGTAATGGAAGCGGTGAAAAATCCATTACAAGATTTGAACCAGACATATAAACATACAATCAGACGAGTAGGAAGCCATAAAAAGCTATAAAAGCCCGTTAAAAGCATTGATTATAGTTTAAAACTCTAACAATAGTATTAACTAAAGAGGTTTAAATTTAGACAAGGTCTAACTTGACAGTTACAGGTTTAAGATGACATTTTTAACAACTGAACAAATAATTTTTCTAAATGTTACAATTACAAAATGACAGTGACACAAGGCAAACATAACTAAAAACTAAAGTTTAATAATATATAAATAACTAATTTCCTTTTAAACTTACCTAATTTATTAGTTCGATTTTAATAGTTAAGTAGGGAACGATTATTTGTTTGATATTTGTAAAAACACCTATTTGCCTCATTAAGGAATTGGTAAGAATCCTTCCTTTTGTCAACGATAATGAAGTTGGACCATTTCTTCATTTTTGTACATCAAATATTTTAACAGGTCGTCATTTTGTTTCGCCATATTGAATTCGTACCAATACTCCAAGGTAGGCCCGTTTCTGTTAGAACTGCTGAAAATATTTAACGTGTTTGTAATTGGAAATTATTGAACCTAGCTTAATGCGAATATTGCATAAAGATTTACGGTTTCATCCATACAAAATTCAATTAGTTCAACAACTAAACGAAATAGATTTTGCATCTATGCGCATATGTTACATACACTTATACATAGTTGCACAGAACGCAATATGGTTCCAACAGGAAGGCACAACCTCCTACTCCGCGAAAATTCATATTAAAATTTTACGACAAATGTTGCCGGGATCGTTTAATTTCAAGACACAGTGATTATTCGTGGCCACCTAGGTCATGTCACCTAACAGTTTGTGATTTTTGGCTGTGGGCATATTTGAGATTAAAGTCTATCGGAAGAGTCCCCACATAATTGAAGGTCTAAAATATGACATGATATCAGTTCAATTCCGCAATAAATTTTGAATAATGCTGTGAACAATACATATGTTACTTTTCAATTTTTTCGTCAGTTCTTAATAAACTAGATTTATTTGTTCCAACCTCTATAGAATTTAAAACAAAATTCCAATCAATCAAAACTATTTGAAATTCTCTTTAAAATGAGCCGAAGATATTTGTCCTCCAACTGGTGGGCGGTTACTTTGAAGCACCTTTTATAAATGTACGAGGCACATAAAAAAAACTCAATAATATTTAAAATTTTAATACCACGTACACTGAATAAATTTAGGACATATGTTTAGTCATAACATAAACCTAATCTGCTTTAATATGTACATGACATAAAGAAACACCTTGTATTTTTGCAGAATTTTACGTATTCGTCGGTCTGTCTGTCTGTACCCGGCATAGCTCCAAAAAATCAAAGGTCATAAGGGAATGAAACTGTTACATTTTGCTAAAAATCCGATAAAAATTAACTTTACAATTTTAACACAAAATGATGTAGAGATAAAAAAAATTATGGCGGAACAAAATGGCGGTCTAATGAAATTCAGCACCAAAAAAACTGCTTAACCAATTTTCTACAAAAGTCAAGTGTTAAATAGAGAGTTTGCTAAATTTTTGATGCGAATTATATATGGCAAAACAAAATAGCGGCCTAATAAAATGTTTAAATATTCGGTAAAATTCAATGTCTTGGAATTAAACATTTGTATAGGGGAAAATAATAAAGGACAATTTATTTTCGGTGGGCTGCGTTCATAATGTTATTAAAAATAAATAATCATAATTATAAATTAATTAAAAACTTTAAAAAATTGAAATAATTTATAGTTTATAGAATTTGTTACCAAATAATTATATGCATTTATAGATTGTTTATAGTAAGTTTTTTTTTATAGATGTATGTATTTTCCTAAGTGAATTCGAGCTAATTCTTACTATAAGATCATATTACATTTTTTTTTTAGAATTAATAAAGCTTCTTTCGAAGTAAAAGTTGTCGAATATTAAGACCCTGTCAAACATGCGGCCCAGTGAGCATTTTTCTGCGGCCCAAATCAGTTTTAAAAACATTGTACATAGTGCCATCTATGTTTAGGAGGATGAACTACACATACTCAACCTAAAACCTAAAGCCAAACGTTATCTGGGTTGTTCCATGAAATACTATCGCGCAAAAACACAGATGACGCTATCTGAACACTCCACACATTTGTTGATGGTGAATTTATAAAAGAGTGCCTTATAAATTGTATGTCCCGGGAGCGTATATAGAAAGGCTATGTCAATACGCCCTTTCGCCAGTGACCAGATGGAATAGGGTTTTTAGCCAGGAAACTTGCAGAAAACCTACTTGAATATTGCGCCGGATGGTGCCATATTGGAGTAGGATTGTTTAGTTAACACGCCGGCATAAATTCTGAAATTGTTACTTTAGTACAACGCGTGTTTCCTTGCGAGTAGGAGAGGTTATGTTTATATCAACACGTGGCGGCAAGGTTCGGTCGTTTGTGAATAATAGTGTACTGCTAAAATGGAAGACAACATTAAAACATTACTTAGTGCAATATTAACAGACTATCGAATCGTGAAACTGAACGGTCAAGCAAGTTAAATGGCGAAACTTATGATGAAAAATGTGATAAATTTGTACAATCCTTTTCCAATAAGACAGCGAGCAATTGGGTTGTTGAGAAATGTATTCGTGAAGGAGAGCGATTTGAATTTCATTAAAAAACAAGGTAAAAAATAAAAAGAAAGGCGAGAAGCGTAACTACAACTGTCATGCAAATATCAACATCAAATTTTTGAAACAAACGCATCACACTCTGAGGAAATCTAAATTACTTAGAGAAGGGTTACACGTTCTAATAGACATAAATTATCTACACACTCACAGGTTGCACGTTGCTCAGGCTTACAACCTTTTACGTTGCAATAACGATGTAAAGGCTTTGTTCGTATCATATTTTGAATCAGGAATGAGCCCTGCTGCAGCCAAAACATTCCACGAAATGGACTTGGCTCAAAATGATGATGCGGGTGTTGTTGAATGCTTGGCGAATGCTCAAAAAAACGCAACGGATTCACAGGTTAACTATTTGTTTAAAAAATGGCGAAAGGGACGATATGGTGAAAGAGTTGTGAGTAGCGCGACTGAAATTTTAAAGAAAAAGCAGGCAGAACTTTCGGAAGGAGAAATATATATAAAGGAGAATCCTCCTATTGTCGTTATTATCACACCTATCATGAAAAGAATATTTTTGGCTGGTTTTGCGAATGAAATTTTATTTATAGATTCCAGCTCTTCATGTGACCAGAGCAACACAAGTGTGTCCTTTTTCTTTGTTTCTACGAAAGAAGGAGCTTTGCCAGTTGCAGTAAGTAGCCTTTCACACAAGTCAGAATGAAATAAACTACTTATTGGTATTTAATGTCATAAAGGAAGCATTGGAAAAAATACTGACGTATTATTTTTACCTGCAGTTATAATGACTGATGATTCAGCAGCAATGCGAAATGCTCTTAGAGTGGTATTTCCGAACAGTATTTTATTATTATGTATTTTTCATGTAACTCAGGCACTATGGCGTTGGCTCTGGTTAAAAGACAACAATGTTCCCAAAGAAAATCGTAAATTAATTCTGAATTTGTTTCGCGATATTTTGTTTTCCATTACCGAAGAAAACGCTAACGATTGTTTTAAAAAGATGGAAGATCATGATGCAGTAAATAGCAACACAAAAGTTATGAAGCATTTAAAAGACCTGTGGGATAGACGTGAAGAATGGGCGTTAGCTTTTCGTCGACTTACGATAAACAGAGGACACAATACAAATAATTATTGCGAGGCTTCTATACGTATCTTCAAAGATATCGTTCTGCAGAGGTGTAAAGCTTTCAATATGTGTGCTTTGGCAGATTTTGTGCTTAAGACATTTGAAATATATCACCGAAAACGATATTTTGCTAATTCAAGATCCCGAAAAATGACACTAGATTATCAAAAATTTTTTGAAAGATCAAAAAATATTACAGAAGTTATACAGGTGGATGAAAAAACATTTAATGTCCAAAGCGAATGAACATCTGAGTACTACTCAGTTGACAGTGAAATTGGATTTTGCACTTGTCCAAGCGGCAGTGGTGGTCGCTTTTGCAAACACCTACTAGCAGTTGAAAAGAAGTACGATGTTATGCTATCTGAAAATGATCGCCGGCAGCTTGCATATCTAGCTCTAGGAAAAGAAGTTCCACTATCGTTCTTTCAAGACATGAATGCACCCGAACAGGGAGGATCATCAAGTGAACACACATCTGATCAAGCTACATCTGAGCAAGTGGAGTCGTTAAGAGAACCATCCCAGTTTAACATGCCTATTGACCAAATAGGTATTGAAAATTACAACAACATAATCTACAAAATAAATGATCAGTTTGCACCAACTTTTGATCAACTTTACCTGATTATTTATCAATTACTATATAGAATGTTTTTATTTACAGAAGTTTGCTGCAGTACTAGAATCTTTACAGACCCCATCACAAATTATGTCATTTGTGACACTCAAAACGGCCTGTAGGAGATCAAAGTACAGCCAACATCAACAACATCCATTTCACGCAGAAAAGCTAGAGGTATTTCAGGAGGAAGAATTCAAGCTGGACGTCCTACGAAAATAGAAACTCAATGTGTCAAAAAGCGACCCCATAATATAGCCTTCAATATTAAAAATAATTTACAGTGTGCCAAAAAAACATTAAATAAGTCTACAATATCCAATTGTAACTTTTGAAAAAATAATTAATTCAAGTGCAATAATTATTGTTAGGGGTTTTATTCGTTTACGGCCTTAAAACCCTATTCTAGCTGGTCGCCGACAGGGGGACGTATTAAAATAGCTTTTCTATTTACGCGTCCCGGGAGCGTGAAGGCATTTCAAAATATATCCTTGTTCCGAAATACTGTCGCTGAAAGAGTTACTGAGTTGGCTGCCAAACTAAGTGATCAGATAAAAACAAAATCAGACTTTTCCATTGCAATTTCTATTGCCTGTGACGAAAGTACGGATGTGTGTGGTGTGGCGCAACTCTCTATTTTTCTTCGTGCGGTTGATATCAATGTGTATGAAGAATTACTGGAATTAGTACCATTGCATGATACAACAACTGGGAAGGATATTTTCGATGCTGTTTATGGACTTCTGCAAAAGTACAATTTGGATTTGTCAAAACTGTGTTCCGTTGCAACGGACGGAGCTCCTGCAATGACTGGAGTAAAAAATGGCTTCGTTAAAGTATTACAGACAAAGATCAGAGAAACGGGCAGTGACAAACCAGATTTTCATCAGATTCATTGTATAATCCAACAAGAAGTTTTATGCTCAAAAGTGATGAAGTTGGAAAGTGTTTTAAAGTCAGTGAAAACATTATAACCTTCAGAGATCACGAGGCCTTAATCAGCGACAGTTTTCTGCATTTTTACGTTATATAAAAAGTGAGTACACTGGTTTACCATATTATGCAGAGGTGCGATGGCTTTCATGTTCTATGGTACTCGACAGGTTTTGGAAACTGAAAGAAGAAATACGCGTTTTCATGGAAACAAAAGGAGAAGATGTCAGCTTGTTATGCGATTTACCTTTTTTACAAGATCTTTCATTTTTGGTAGATATCTCAAAACACTTGTTAGACTTAAATACGAAATTGCAAGGACCACGTCAAGTTATTACAGATATGCATGATCATGTGAAAGCTTTCAAGTGTAAGATGATGTTGTGGGAAAAACAGTTAGCAGAGGATAATCTGTCACATTTTCTGACTTGTAAGGCACCATCAGGAAAGCACAAGTGTTCTAATATCATACAAAAAATATTCAGAGAAAATGAGAAGACTTCTGGCAGAATTTGAGAAGCGTTTTCAGGATTTTAAGACCCAAGAAAACAATTTTTCTCTATTTATTGGTCTTTTCACTATCGATATTGCAAATGGAAGTAATTGAGATTCAGTGTCAGACCCATTTAAAACAAAAATTTGATAGTGTTGGTACATTCGAATTTTATAAGTACTTGCCTGTTCAATACCAAGAAATGAGAAAATTTGCATGTAAAATCTGTACCTATAAGTGTGAACAAGTATTTTCTTTGAAGAAAGGAAACAAATCCCCCGCAAGATCAAAAATTATTTTCGCCGATAAATTCGCGCCACAAATAGACAACTTAATTAAAAACCAAAGATGTCAAATATCTGGCAAAAGAATTTAATGTTTGTAGTTTTTTGTAATGTCCTTTTTATTGGAAACTTAATAAACAGACTTGTCCTATAATAGTACTTTTTCTCAAGATTTTCAGTAGTTTGTCTTCTTTAAGATAAGGTTTTGCGGCCCACCTAGTCAATGGTCTTCATGCTTTTGGCCCACCAGTAACTTTGAGTTTGACTTGGCAGCTTTAAAGTATCATACAGGCATTTCTAATCTGATTTCGTTTTCAGAGAGTTGAAGATACAGAACTGAAACAATACCTGCCAAAACTGATAGACCAGGCGGTGTTCTTAAAACTAAGCGATCTTCAAGTAAATCTCTACAATCACTTCCTGGATATGGTAAACTCGCGTCCCAAAGTCTACACCAAAGCCGGTAATGTTAGTCATCAAAGTTTCTTGGCTGACGTTCAAATTCTTAGGGTGAGCTCAAACAACTTCTCTGTTTAAAAAATGTTGCACGAGTTAGCAAAAAAATGTATTATATAGACAAGTTTAGCTTTAGTATATTCGTCGCAGTTTGGATCGTAAGTCCTAATGAGATGTATCTACTCTATTTCTTTTGGGTATATTATCGATGCAATTGCGACGGTCAGAACGTTACTTTTACGATATTGTTCAACTCTTGTGGATGCATGCTAATTCGACAGATAGGTTCAGGTATAGTGAGCTATAATAATTTTGAACTGTATGTTTACAAACAGTAACAAACATAATTCTGATGTGTAAATTATAAAGACTAATTTACAAAACAAATTACATTATTACAAAAAATGGGCAAAGAGTTATTTTTCGACTGAGCTTGACCCCCTAATGTCTTAATCTGTTAAGATTAATTATATTGAGAATAATTTCGTTTATATGTTTTTCCGTTTCCCACGACTCTGCAATTAAGTCTTTTTTATGCATATTTGCCATATTTGTGGAGGAACGTGTTCAGTAGCTCTATTCCAAATTAAATTTATATCCTGTAGCTAAGTTTTACAAATACCCGAAACCGATTCTATGGAATTTAATTCGCAGTGATAAGGAGGTAATCGTAATATCTGATGTCAAGCAACGTAAATTATATTATCGACATTACATTCCTTAGGCTTAGAATATCGTTTGAAAATAAGCAATAATTCTGATTTAAGTGCGTCTTTTGGAAAATCTCTATTTTTCTTCCTAAGTCAATTAATTATGGCATATTTTTTCCATGCTCCGTTAAGATTGGGTAGCAAATGGCATTTTGTATTAATTTCTGAGTCCATGTTGCCATGATTCTTATCCACCAACATGCACTAATATGTGCGTTTTACCTTCACTAGCATCATCTTTGTGTTTGATTGACTTTATGTTATCATCTTTTTAACTGCCTTTGGAATTTCCTCCAACCTGTCCGAACCTTGACCCTCAGCAAGACCTTAGCGCCAAAATTTGATTTGTGAAGAAATGAATAACCATTTTATCAAAATTGCACAAAATTTATGTAAAAAATTAAAAGAATACGAATTAGAATCAGAGCCAATGCAAGAAAATTGTATGTTTATGTATGAAGCGAGCATAACTAATGAGGCTATAGAAGAAATTATTGATAACCTGAATCCAAGAAAATCTAGTGGTCATGATAACATTTCTATAAAAATTATTATAAAACAGTCAAAATTCAACTAATCCCAATTTTAAGACATCTAATTCATTTATCTTTTAAAACAGGTATTGTTCCTAAAAAAATGAAAATATCTAGAGTTTCGCCAATATATAAAGGAGGAAATAATATTAATCCAAATAATTATAGACCGATATCTGTGTTACCAGTTCTATCAAAAATTCTAGAAAAAGTAATGCACAATAAATTATCAAATTATTTAGAAATTAAAAATTTACTATTCAGTGGTCAATATGGGTTTCGAAAGTCTAGGGATACAGTGACTGCAGTTATTGATATTATTACTGATATTCAATTAAAAATTGATCAAATTAAAAAATGTTGTATCTTATCCTTAGACTTATGCAAAGCTTTTGACATAATTAATCATATTTTATTAAAAAAATTATACAATATTGGAATTCGAGGAAATATGTATAATTGGTTTCAAAATTACTTAAATAGTAGGCAGCAATATGTCCAAATTGGAAATAATATTAGTTCTAGGAAAGAATATCATGTAGTGTGCCTCAGGGTTCAATATTAGGACCTATTTTATTTTCAATATACATAAATTCAATTTCAAAATTAAAACATAATGGAACTATAAAACTATTTGCGGATAATACAACTATTTTTTATTTTGAAAATAATTTTTCAGAAATTAGATACTACATTGCAGAAGATTTAACAATTATATCCAATTGGCTACAATCTCATAAACTAACTTTAAATTTTGAAAAATCTTCTTTTATGTTTATAAGCAAATATCATATAAGTAATCAAATGGAACCAATTAAATTCAACCAACAAAATATTAATTATAGTAAATGCATTCAATTTTTGGGACTATACATGGATGAAAATTTAAGTTGGCGGAATCATGTAGAATACCTTAGAAAAAGTATATCTCCTCTAGTAGGAATTCTATACAAAATTCGTTGTAATATACCATTAAAATTTATGAAAAATATTTATTTTGCATTAATATATTCAAAATTGAAATATTTGGTTTCAGTTTGGGATCTGCTAATTTAAAAACATTGAAACCTTTATGTTGTTTACAAAATAAAATTATTAAATATATACATAAACTTCCTTTCCTAGAACCAACAATAAATGTATATAAAAAATTTGGCTATTTAGATACTAACCATATTTATAAGTTAAAAACGTGCATTTTTATCCATTCAATACTTACAAAAAATAAATTATCCAATATAGATTTAGAAAAAAGAAATACTATACATAATCATGACACACGATAAACAGATTTATTAAATACAACTGATATTCGAAGCAATTTTGCAAAAAAATCTTTATTATATGGTGGTATATTAATATATAATCAATTACCAACACATTTACGCAGAATAAAAACTTTAATAAAATTTAAAAAGGAAGTTAAAAAACATTTTTTATCGAAATGTGATTTATAGAAATAATAATTTTGACTGTGTTAATATTATTTATTTTGTTCTTTAATTATTATTTATTTTGTTATTTAATATTATTCTTAATTGTTAGTTTTGTTATAATATTATTATTGTTAGAATTGAAAGGAAAGAAAGTTTGAAAGATACTCATGTACAGGGTGTGTCAAAAACATGGGCCATTGCTTAATGGGAGACTCCTTGTCCAAAAATAAGGCGAAAAGTTCATATGTACGTGGGTTCGCAAATGGTTTTTCATATACAGGGTGTTGAAGTTGAAATCTTATTTTCAATGTTTTTAAATAACTTTTACAAGTAACGATATTTTCGCACACAATTTGGGGACAGAGGTTTTTTGAGGAGAAAAATCATAATTTGGTATTAGTTTTTATGCTGTTCCAAGAGAGCGCTGCGGACGCTATTATAATTTCACTTAATTTGCCGTAACTTTTTTGACAGCGAACTTCTAGGACTTTTTATGAATAAACTTTATTCCTACATCCGTTCTAAGCAAAAAAGGTATACCTGCTCAACAACGATAGAGATGACCGTTTTCGAGAAATTTATAAATTTCTACATCGAAGCAGATTACCAAGTCCCTGCTTCAATTTCGATTAAAAAATTCCTTTGTAGTGATTTTGCTTTCATATAACGCAATATTAATGAATTACAAAATATGCCGTGATTTTATTAATTTAATAATTTATCTCTAACATTTAAATTATTATTTAATTATTCCTACAGTATTAAGTACTAGCTAAAAATTAATGAAAAATTTAAAAGAAATTATTAAAATAGTCACATTCAAAAGCAATAGGTTCACCTCCTCCTCTCCAACGGTTTTCAAAGGTCTCATTTCCCTAATGGGGCCAGCGAATGCGCTTGAAACATTTTTGCTTTGTCAGTTCTAAGAATACTCCATAAGCAACAGCTGTTTTCGTATAATTTTACTTGAGTTCAACAATTATTACCAAGGGACTATGCACCTCAACTGCAATTTTGTCATTAGTTTCAATGGAAAAATAGGGAGAATCTACAATTTTTTAATTAAGTTCTATTTACTGATGAAGCTTGTTTCTCCAGGAAAGATATAACAAATTTTCATGACCTTCACTCATGGTATGATGAAAATGTATTTAGGCCAGTAAACTCACAATATCAATTATTCTCTATTGACATATACAGGGTTATTCACGCAACCCGTTCATTAAAAGTTTTTGATGATGCCATTTAGATAAAAATTTCAAATTTTGGGATTAAGGTAAGGTCAAGGGGTACTTCTTTTTTGAAATATTTTCAACTTCCTGTCACTTCCGGTTTAACCGGAAGTTGGTATCAACTTGCTTATTTTAAATGGAACACCCTGTATTTTATGATATTTTTATGCTATTTTATGTAGCATGTCCTATACCTAGGTTCAAGCGTTCTTAAGATATTTGACCTTGAACCGAAAATGAGCCTTCGCGGTACCAAATTTTAAAATCTCATATTTTTGTAAGTTTTGAAGATATAATCTTCATATTTTGCAGACAATCGGTAAATAATCTTAGGTTTCTATTTTTTTATTGAATTTGTCTATTTTTATACAGGGTGACCTAAATTCAGCGGCAAACATTCACAAGTCGCTAAAGTCCGTTTTTTTAAATGGGTCACCCTATAACTTTATGCACTATCAAATGTAGAATTTCATTTTCTATCGAACTGTATTAAGGTTCCCTATACCTATTCGTAACCATTTTCGAAATAATTGGGTTTTATAAAAATATCGTATGTATTTGCTTAAATGTTTACATGTTCCAATGGTGAGCCATGGAAAAACAATTGAGATCCAATATCCAATATGACAGGTGATTAGTATGCGTTATTTATCCAAAGCTGTCAGTGATAAACTAAATCTTCTAAATCGAAATGGAAGAATACTCAAACGCTGATATTTTCAATCTATTTTATATTCATGGAGAATGTTATAAAATTTTGGAGAAAACGTGTCGTGTGTTTAATGAACGCCACCCTGATTTGTCGCCAATGAACAAGTCAAAATTCAAGAGGATTGAAACGAACTTTTTGCGTGTTGGCAAGGTTAAAGTTACAAAAAATGTTCTGAAACCAGTGACAAATGCCGAGGATAACGTAATAAGCACATTAGCTTATTTCCACGCAAACCAGCAAAGTTCAATACCGTCTGCAGAAAACGATTTGGGAATTTCTTCTTTATCTGTCCAAAGAATCTTGAGCGAACATCATATGCACCCTTATTCCTTCTAAAACGTGCAAGCCCTGAGACCTGGTGATGACGTCCGACGAGTAGAATTTTGCGAATTCATGTTTTTGAAAAAGCGAAATTTTTTAGAGAAGGAATAACAAATAGAAGAAACGAGCATTTCTGGACGGCAGAAAATCCACACGCTTTACGCGAACGCGTTCTCAAGAGAGGTTTAGCTTCAATGTTTTCGGTATAGTATTAAATGATCAGGTGCGGTAATGTATTTATGAAGACAATTTAAACAGTGATAAGTATTTGGAAATTCTACGAGGGACGGTTTCTGAATTTATAGAAGAAATTCCTATTGGTGAGCTGCAAAATTATTGGTATCAATTAGATGGGGCACCAGCACATAATTCCGCTGCAGTTTATCTCCAATTATCTCGATTTTTTGAAGATCGCTGGATTGGTCCCAATAGCCCTTGGAGATGGCCCCCGCGATCTCCTGATTTAATACCCCTAGACTTTTATTTATGGGGATTTATCAAAGGTAAAGTCTATGCTTCCCCAGTAAATAACCAACAAAATTTACTGGACAGGATACGAACAGCTTTTGCCGAATTAGAAAACGGACAAATTCAACGGGCCACAGCAACTGTACAAAGAAGAATTGAAATGTGTCTTCAAATGAACGGACAGCATATAGAACATTTGTTATAATTCAGTTTTATTATTT
Source organism: Kuschelorhynchus macadamiae (assembly GCA_030620095.1). Taxonomy (NCBI): domain Eukaryota; kingdom Metazoa; phylum Arthropoda; class Insecta; order Coleoptera; family Curculionidae; genus Kuschelorhynchus; species Kuschelorhynchus macadamiae. The sequence continues at coordinate 253,014 of JAUTXW010002298.1, forward strand.
TATTTATTTATTGTTGATTGTTAGATTGCTATAATTTTTAAGTTCACTAAAACAAGTTTAGAACAGTCTCGAAGTTAGTAGATATGGTTAAAAATAATGTAAACAATTTATTACATTTTTTATAACTTTAACTTTTCCTAAACGAAAAAATTTCGTTTCAATCCTCTTCAATTTTCTCTTGTTCATTGGCGATAAGTGAGGATGTTTTTCATTAAAAACATGGCACCTTCTCTCCAATATTTTGTAACATTCTCCGCGAATATAAAATAAATTGAGAATATCAGCTTTTGAGTGTTATTTTATTTTAATTTAAAAGTTTCAAATCAGCTGTCATGTTGAATAGAAAAGCACAATTGTTTTTCCATGGCTTACTATGGGAAGGTGTAAGCATTTAGCAAATACATATGATAATTTAATAAAAACCTGATTATTTCGAAAATGGTTACGAATATGTATAGGGAACCTTAATACAGTTCGATAGAAAATGAAATTCTACATTTGATAGTTCATAAAGTTATATGGTGTCCCATTTAAAAAAAAACGGACTTTAGCGGCTTTGAAAATGTGAATGTTTGCCGCTGAATTTAGGACAGCCTGTATAAAAATAGACAAATTCAATAAAAAAAAATAGAAGATTATATCTTCAAAACTTACAAAAATATGAGATTTTAACATTTGGTACCCCGAAGGCTCATTTTTGGTTCGAGGTCAAGTATCTTAAGAACGCTTGAACCTAGGTATAGGACATGCTACATAAAATAGCATTAAAATTCTCCGTAGAATCCAAAAATATCATAAAATACAGGGTGTTCCATTTAAAATAAGCAAGTTGATACCAACTTCCGGTTAAACCGGAAGTGACAGGAAGTTGAAAATATTTCAAAAAAGAAGTACCCCTTGACCTTACCGTAATCCCAAAATTTGAAATTTTTATCTAAATGGCATCATCAAAAACTTTTAATGAACGGGTTGCGTGAATAACCCTGTATAGGCAGGGATTGTTAACAATCAGCTTGGCTCCCTTGTACTACCAAGTCAGCTAAATCGCGCTCAATTTCCAAATGATTTTAGAAGATTTGCTTCCTCTAAATATACGAAATAATAATTTGTGGTTCCAATATGACGAAGCACCAGCGCATTTCGTTGTCCCCGTTAGGCAGTTCGTAAACAAAACAAACAAAAGTATGCTTTATTGCCGCAGGAAAATTGTTACATTTTTATGGTCAAAGCGAAATTTACCTTAAAACAGAAAAAACAAGAGCAATAAAAAAACGAAATATTGATCGAAAAAAAGTCATATTTTTCGATAGGTCAATGCAAATACATAAATTGTAAATATAACATTGGTTATATTCGTAACATTGCCGTAAAGCGGTTAATGAAGCCAGGTGACCTAAGAAAAGGAAATAAACAATACAGATGCTAGGTGAATAATTTCGATGACATTGAAATTAAAATGAATCGACCTTAAACTATTTTTTATCGTTATACAAGCAAAATAACTGAAGTTAAACAAAAAGTCTACTGAACTAATATAGTAATTAAAGTATATTAGAAAAAAAAAAGAAAATGTATAACTCTATCTAATATAATAATGTTAACGGACTCTCAGACAGTTCATTCCTTATAAAATATTTTCAAATGCCTTGCAGCAACATGATTTAAGTAAACAAGCAAATAAAAAATATTTTAATGAGACTTATTCATTATAAAAATCAATAACACAGTAAAAAGGTCTTTTAATGAGGTACTCTTTGGTTTTTTTTCGGAAAAGTGCAAACATAGGGATTTTTTTTAAATGTTCTGGAAGATGATTGTAAACTTTTATGGCGTTGTAAATAATTGATTTTTTTAATAATTCCGTGGAAGGAATGGGAAGGTATATGTCCTGCCTAGAGTTTCTGGTAGGATATACGTGTTGTGGTCTTTCCGGAAATATACTTATATGTTTTTTTATCAAACAGACGGTTTATAAAATAAATAATGCATACCTCAATATTTTTAGACTACTTACGATCGACTCTGAGAGGCTGCAAGTATGTGTGATGGTTGTCGTACATTATTTTAGTCAAGGTTTGGGTTAGTTTAGTTAGATTCTTCTTTACAATATCAATGAAAAAACTCATAGTTATTCAAAATTGCGAGTTTATTGGTTGTTACAAAACAAAAGAGTTACATATGGTGTTAAACTTAACTAAGGAGTGACTTTGGATGTTGAAACGTGGCACTGCATGTCCTCAGCATACTTTTCATAAGATGGTACGTAACCACGGAGTGCTAATCGCATGCATGATGACATTTTTTTTATTATTATCTTCATTTCAGAAAATGCAGACTCGCACAAGTAAGTTGACCCAAACATTGCTGTCAGTTGAAGGGCGATTTGCCTTAGATTCGGATATTTATCTTCAGATATAAAACACCAGAAATTTGTATCAGATGCTGTAGCTTTGAGATGTATATCTGATATAATCTGCACCAACTCATTTTCAACAGAACATGAGTTCATATTAAACTGACTTGCTATTTCAGTAGCTAATTCCTCAATGTTTTTACATGAAAAAGGATAACTCATAAATGATGCTACATTTGCCAATTTACTACTATCATAAAAACGCATTTCGAATTGTCCCAAAATATTTGATAATTCAGCCTTATATGTATCATAATTCAACTGAGGAATCCTTGCTTTCAAAGACGAACAATGTTTCAGATCCTTTCTTTTCAGTTGATATATCATAAGTTGCAATTTACTTTTGAATGCGTCTACTGCGCTAATCATCTCAATAACAGTTTTTCCTTTACCTTGAAGCTCCAAGTTAATGGTGTTTAAGTGCATTGTGATGTCATTCAAAAATGCCAAATCAGTCAGCCATTTTTCGTTTTTCAACATCTGAGTGTCATCACCTCTTTCGTCTAGAAAGAGTTGTTATTTCGGGGCAATAATTCTTGAAACCTTTCTAGGAATTTTCCGCGACTCAACCACCTGACGTCCGTGTGAAGAACTAAATCAGTGTGTTCAACTGACTCCCTATCTTCCAACTGCAACTTAAAGAGCCGCCGTTGCAAGCTACGTGCACGGATGGAATTCACAATTTTTGTTGCAATGACCATAATTTCCTCCGTGTTTAAAACTTTTGAACACAAAACTTGATGATGTATAATTCAATGGATTGAAAAAAATTAAGGGAAACCTTCATTAGCTCGACACAATGCCACAAAACCGTTTTTGTTTCCAGTCATTGCTGGTGCTCCATCTGTTGTAATGCACACTAATTTATATATTGGTAGCTTGTAGTTTTTTACAAAATTGAAGAAAACGTCATATATATCTTCGCCACGGGTCTTCCCCTTCAGAGGAATGATTGTCAAAAATTCTTCCTTAGCCAACATGTCATTGAATACCATCCGAATAAAAATACACAGTTGGGCAGTGTTTGTCATATCGGTGGATTCGTCGAACTGTAAAGAAAAGTATGTACATTCCATGATATAATTTTTTAGTTTATCTGGCATGTCCTGACTCATGACTTCAATACGCCTTGTGACAGTCGGACGAGATAACTGAAGTTCTCTAATAGCAGACATGATTTCTGTTTTATTTTTAAAATCTCCAAATAAAGTCTTACCCGCGTCAATAAATGCTTCCTTCACAACCGATCCATCTTCGAATGGTTATATGGAATATATGAGATATTTTAAATGACGCGATCGTAGCAGCTTTTGATTGTTTGGCTGGTCTTGTGAACATGGTTTGTTCTTTTTTCAAACAGGATATCAAATCAGGCACTTTTCGTTTTCTTAATTCACTCTGTGCCGGAAAATCCTTTTCATAGTTTTTATGAACCGTTTTATGATGCCTCTCTAAGTTACCACGCTTAGGTATTGCAACTGACGCACGACAAATAAGACAAATGCACTTATCCTTTACCATACAAAACCAAAATTATTCCTTTCAATCGTTATTAAAATGATACATTTTAGATTTCTTCGCTGCACTCATTTTGTACTATTTAATAATAAACTTTGTATCGACGTAATATTGCCTTCAAATTGCAATTCAGAATGACTCCAATTCCTGCAGGCGCAACATTTATATCGGCGTGAACGAAAGTCTCGAATGTTCCCGTCAAACGCGCCGCCCGAAATTTCTAGAAAAGCGGCAAGAATAAAAAACGCGGCTTTTCTTTGACAAGTACCGCGCGTTCCTTTGATAAAGCCGCCTTTTGCCGCTAGCAGAGTGTTATTTTATTACGTAATACATTTTTGTAGTTTAGTTAAGTACCTACTTGTTAAAAAATGTTTTCTTCTCGAGATCCACTTAAAAAGCACTCGCAATCGACTCGTCGATCGCGATCGACCGTTTGAGCACCCCTGATTTAGACCAAACAAATAGCGGATTGCTGCGTTTGAAGCCTAAAAATACTAAAAAATTGCTCGGTGTGTACAGCAACCTCAAAAGGGAAGGCCATAGCGGAAATGGGATTCGAATAGAGAGAAATAAGTAAGTCTGGCAGAAGACACGTCCAGTTCTTTTGAAACTGATCGAATGGCAAAGCAGGCGGTAGAAAGTTCTTTAGTTAAGGTGTCAATACGCTTAGACCATTTTAGGTTGTTATTTATATTCAAACCCAGGAATTTAACCGACTGAACGTATTTAATATTGCTGTAGTGGTTGTAAAGTCCCTTTATAAGATAAGGCCACCATTTTATCCACATTGAAGTAAAGCAGATTGGAATCGGACCAAGCCCTAATCATAACAAGGTCGTTGGAAATATTAGAATGTAAAGACGATGAATAAAAATCACTCCATGTTATGCTTGTGTCGTTGGCAAAGAGAGAGATTTTTCCATTAATTTTTAGGTTGGTGATTCATTAATGTATAACAAAAAAAAAATAGGTCCCAAGACCGAACCTTGAGGGACTCCACTTGTAATCAATGTACAATCAGAATCAGAATCATTTACCCTTACAAATTGTTGCCTAGTCCCGAGATAAGATTTAAACCAATTTAAAGAAATACCACGGATTCCAAACAAAATTCAGCTTGCTTATCAAAATTTCAAGACTAACACCGTCAAAGGCTTTTGCATAGTCACAAAAAATTGAGGCGGTGGGGTGGTTGTTATTGAGGGATAAGTAGACGTCGCTAGACGAGAACACGGCGTCACTGGTGCACTTGTTGGGTAGAAATCTAAACTTATCCGGGGATATTATCTGATGCTTAAGAAGAAATGGAATAAGACGATTCTTTAGTAACCTTTCAATGATTTTTGATAGCACTGGTAGTAGAGCAATTGGGCGATAATTGCAAGAGTTAGTTTTTTTCGCCCTCTTTATGAAGAGAAATAATTATAGCTGTTTTAACGCATTCAGGGAATATACCTTGTATAAGAGATTCATTTATTAGTGTTGTAAGGGCCTCTATGACTGAGAGCAGCAGGTTCAGGAATATTTTAATTGATAGGCCGTCAGTGCTACACGTCGAATTGCTTGTATGTAATTCATTACTTTCAATAGTTCTGCTGCTAATAGGGCTTAAGAAAAGGCTATCAGCGACATTTTTCGATGGAGGGAGAAACTAAAGAGGACCCAAACTTGGCGAGATACCAGAGGTAACATTTTTGTTTACATTAACAAAATAATCATTTAGATCATTTAGCCTTGGCAAGATCTGAGTCACAGGGTTTGATTTGTTTCTGAGGTCATTGATAATGGACCAGGTTTTCTTTGAAACGTTTTTAGACTTGTTTAGACGTTTTTGATAGTATATATTTTTTGCTGACTTAATGAGTTTAATATAGATCCTCCTATAATTAGAGATATAGTCGAGAATAAGAATGGAGTCGGTGATTTTTTTATATATGAGAGACGCATATTTTTAGCAGAAGTGCGTAGTTCTTTCGTGGTCCACGGTTTATGACGCTTAGGTTTGATAGTCTTAACCAGGAAGGCCCTATTAAAAGCACTTTAACATTTTCAAATTCAAAATTCCAGTCGGTGTTTAAGCAGATATTATGAAATTCTGAAAATTACCGGCCGATAAAATTCTGCCCCTATGGCGAGGTCTCTGTAAGTGCCTAAGAGGAATACTAAATTTGGAAAATATTGCTTCGTAATCGGAAAGACCTGTGTTACAAATCTGAGATTGGACCTCTGATGGAGAAAAATCAAAAAAGAGTATTTTGAAATTCTGGTTGGGGACGATACATGCATTGCAAGACCGACAGAGTCGAATATAGAAATTAAATATTTCTGGGTGTCACAAACAGTAGCATAGTCAATGTTAAGATCCTCACATAGAATTTTCCTTGCTTTTACTGGTAGACTAATCTAGAAAATTTAGCAGGTATTTAAAGAAAGATTGTACGTCAGAATTTGGTGATCTATAAATACAGATTACATAGAGATCAAAGTTTTGATTATATACTATAGAAAATTCAAAAAAGTTATCCGCTAAGAAATTATCATATTTAGTTACCGAGACGAAAACCCCATTTAGAGAAATAATTAGAGTTGCTCCCTGAGCTGAGCTATTTCTGTCATATCTAGCTATTGTGGAATATCTCTCCACATAAAAGGGTTCGTTTAGATTCAGACAGTGCTCAGTAATTGCAACAAGTTGGGGGAACTCCGATTCTTCTAGAAATAGGTACAACTCGTCAGTTTTATTTCTTAGAGAAGCGATATTAATTAGAACCATACTAAGATCCGTAACAACAGGGGGTTTTGAGGAATCTAGTTCATCAGGACACGTCAAGTTATCTAAAAATGTTTTTTTGGAGAATTGCTGGAAAAGTAGTTTTTGTGGCATTCTGTGGTCCTCTGAAGATGGATCGTTCTCTTCGAAGTTACATAGGATCTGTAGGCAGCGAGGTCGGCTTCCACTTCTGCTGTACTAAATCCATAAGCATCATGGAACTCGAAGTAAATCTTACGCAGGGTTTTATCATCTATAGGAATGCCTTTAGAAGCCAAAAACAGCCTGATGCTAGTATTTGTAAATTCTTCAAAGTGAACTGACGCAGGTTGATCATGTAGAAAGACGAGATATAACTTGAAGGCCTTTAGGCTCTTTTAGTCTTGACATGAGGAAACGGTTATCAAAACTTTTTTCGGCCAACGTAAGCTTCACTGTTGGTGGAGTTATTGGATCAAAAGCGGGTTCTTGGTCATGATGAGCCTTCTTGGAAAGACTGTAGTAGTTGTCGCTCAAAAAGGCATTTGATTTGCAGGCAGCAATAGCCTCTTTGTCTGAAGTTATTATAATGCCATTTTGAGTAACTGGAGAGGAGACGTCCAATGAGTTGCAGGAGCTCGAGTTAGTGTGCAGTTTCGTGGTTGTGGTGGGGGAGGGTGGTTAGCTGCAGATTTTTTTAGAAGGATCGGATTCAGCTTACATGAGCCTTTGAAAACCGTTGGATAGGACGAGGTGGACCTGTTGCTTGGCCTCCTCGGTCCCCTTATATAAACCCTTTAGACTTACTTTTGGGGGCATGTAAAGGAGCTTGTTTATAATGCTCCTGTTACCTCAAAAGAAAAAAATTGGCAAAGCATAGTGCTTTCATTCGTCAAGACGGCTGGTCGAAGAGTAAGGATAAACTTTCAATTATTTCTTGTAATTCTTTAGTTAATTTTTGCCCAGTACTTAATATTGTAGGAATAATTAAATAATAATTTAAATGTTAGAAATAAATTATTAAATTAATAAAAATCACAGTATATTGTAAGTTTCTCGAAAACGGGCATATTTAGCTTGTTGAGCAGGTATACCTTTTTTGCTTATAAGAGATGTAGGAAAAAGGTTTATTCATAAAAAGTCCCAGAAGTTCGCTGTCGAAAAAGTTACGACAAATTAAGCGAAATTATATCAGCGTCCCCAGCGCGTAGCGCCCTTTTGGAGCTGCATAAAAACTAACACCAAATTATGATTTCTCACCTTAATAAACCCCCGATCACCAAATTGAGTGCAAAAATATCGTTCCCCGTAAAAGTTATTTAGAAAAATTGAAAATACTTCAACACTCTGTATCTCAAAAACCAAACATTTGCGGACCTTTGTACAGATGAACTTTTCGCCGTATTTTTGGACAAGGAATCTCTTATTAAGCAATGGCACATTTTTGAAACACCTTGATTACAAAATAATACAAGGTTCATTGAAAGAACGGAAATCTGAAATGCAGGGCTTTATTCATGTCGTTTGGTGAATAATAAATGCTCATGATTATTAGCCCCATTGCGAATGTCAAATTTGATTGCATCAGACAAAACTAAAAGTTTAGGGTTTATTTTCTCCTCAACTAGAACCATTGGCTGATTTCTACATACCGGTAGCTTCGGTTACACGATGATCAAGTTGTACCACTGACCCTATAGATCTACCTTTAGTGAAATAATCGAAATTTCACAAGCTTTTGGATCGTTTTTTAATGCCAATTGTTTTTCAATTAATGCCGACGTTTCTGTCGTTAGGCTCTCTGCCTCTCTCAGGGCTGCAATAAATAAATAAAATTTGAAATAAAAACCTATAGACGAAACTTCTGAGATCATCAAGAGTATCTGCTGCTACAACAATACTTGTATCATCAGCGTACATTGTAATATATCCAGATCGTATATTCAGAGGTAAATCATAAACATATATTATGAAAAACAGTGGTCTCAGAACTGAGCGTTGTAATACACCAAGCTCCACAAGCCTTTCTTCTGAACGTACACCATTATGTTTAACAATTATTTTTCGATCAGTCATATAAGCATATATCCACTTCAGTATAGTTCCACGAACGCCCATGTCATGATTAGGTATGTGAATTATTGTGTCAAACGTAATGGAGAGATCAAAAAAACCGTTACTACGTGTTTTCCCCCTCACCAATGTTTCGAAAAATGTAATTTAAAGAATTCGTTTGACTTATTTTTAAAGAGTATTGAAATTTGACGGTAGTTTTCTATGTTATCGCGATTTTTTTTTGTAAGCTGGGATTACTTTAGCTCTTTTAAATATTCTAGGAAAAACACCTTAGAATGGGGAATAATAGGTGGGGCTGTCTTAGTTGGAATAGGGTTTTTGGGTTAGAAACATAAACAAATATACTATATTGTTGTTCTCAAAGACTTAACTAATCTGTTAAATTACAAAAAAAAATGCCTTTCTAGTATATTATCGCACATCCTGACGCCGTATTGACGGCCGAGAAAAATTCCAAAGCGAAGATAAAGGAGCAGGACGTTATCGATAACAACCCAGAGGATGACGTCGAAGAGAAAGTGTTCGCTAGAGGCGGCTGGTACAAAGGGCTGTTATCGAACCAGGACTCTAAGAAACTTGAGCTCGGCACTAAAATGGTTGTGACGCTCCAGATAGTGAAAGAGGCGGCCGCCAACAATGAAAAAGTGTAAGTAAAATAGTACGTCTCTGTAGCCGATACTCGGGGTAAATCCGTAATAATAATATGTAAACTATAAAGACACAACTGTTTTTTACAAAAACTTCCACCATATAGAGTGTTTGCTAATTTGAACCTTTGTTTTGGAAAAACAATGGTTTTTTAGGTTTTAGTATTACCGATAACTTCCATTAAAAATATGCTTTAATAAACTGCTGACCACTTGAAATAGTTCACCGGCATTTTTTGGTAAAATTTAAGTTCGAATATTATTAAAACAAGACGAGATACTGAGGTGCGGTTTTAGGTGCGACGTTAGGCATAAAACTTACCTAAGCTAAAAAGTTATTTATACAGGGTTTTAAACAAGAACAAATTTTTCAATTTTTTATTTCTCTCTATCTACCAAAACAATTTCTTAGTTCGAATAGTAAGTTGAGCGTAATCTTTGGTGAAATTTTATTGTAAAAAAAAGTTTCAAACTTTTTTTAAATTTTTAATATTTTTTGAGATATGATTTGATGGAAAATTTTCTTGCTAGAGGGCCCTTAAGTCATATTTTTTTTACAATGTGCACGGTCTGCACTACACAGAACATATACAGGGTGTGAAAAAAATGTGGCAAGGTTAGTTAAAAACCTAGCAATCCTAAAGATCGTGTATGTATATTTCAACACCCTGTAGCATAAAAAAGAATTCAAATTTAAAAGTTTTAAGTGGTAGTGAAGATTTTCTACTTTATGATTTTAACAAATACAGGTGTTGATTTCACAGCCAAACTTACCAACGTTTTTGCTATTTTGATAATTCAGGTTACTATGTATTACATTTTAAAAAAGTTGTTTGCGAAGAAAATGAATGTGAAAAGTTATACAAGGTGTCAGTAAAAAATATCTATTAGCTCCCAAAGCGATGTTTAAGTTGAAGTGTCTAAAAAAATAAAAACTAATGTTATTTTGGACTGTTGAAAAGAAGTATTTTGCAAAAAGTGACTGCATTTTTGTTACGAAACGTCAAAGTTGCATTTTCAAAAAAAGACTGTCCAGCCGCCATTTTGAAAACAAAACCTAGCTTGTGATTTGTTGATAAGCTAATTTTAAGCTGAATATGTAAATTAATAAAAATGTACAGGGTTCTATTTAAAATAAAAAAGTAGGGTCAGTTCCGGTAAAACCGGAAGTAATTTTCAATTCCTTTTTTATAGAAAACTTACTTCTTCTCGAGTTATAGAAACGTCTTAAGTTTAATTTTTTTTTGATATTCTTTAAACCAGGGGTGCTCAAACTTGAACTGCTGGCGATCTATCTCAATATGTTTAGACTACTTACGATTGACTCTGAGAGGCTGCAAGTATGTGTGATGCAGGGTTGTCGTACATACACGATACATACACCCTACCTACCTACCTACCCACCTACCTAGGCAGAGTGTACCGTAGCATATATAGATATTAGCTTTCCGCACAATACACATTATTTTAGTGAAGGTTTGGGTTAGGTTTAGTTAGGTTCTTCTCTATAATATCAATGAAAAAACTCATAGTTATTCAAAATTGCGAGTTTATTGGTTGTTACAAAACAAAAGAGTTACATATGGTGTTAAACTTAACTAAGGAGTGACTTTGGATGTTGAAGCGTGGCACTGCATTTCCTCAGCATACTTTTCATAAGATGGTACGTAACCACTGAGTGCTAATCGCAAGCATGATGACATATGATCGTCAGTTAGTCGATTGTGATATTTTGACTTAATTATCTTCATTTCAGAAAATGCAGACTCGCACAAGTAAGTTGACCCAAACGTTGCTGTCAGTTGAAGGGTGATTTGCCTTAGATTCGGATATTTATCTTCAGATATAAAACACCAGAAATTTGTATCAGATGCTGTAGCTTTGAGATGTATATTTGATATAATCTGCACCAACTCATTTTCAACAGAACGTGAGTTCATATTAAACTGACTTGCTATTTCAGTAGCTAATTCCTCAATGTTTTTACATGAAAAAGGATAACTCATAAATGATGCTACATTTGCCAATTTACTACAATCATAAAAACGCATTTCGAATTGTCCCAAAATATTTGATAATTCAGCCTCATACGTATCATAATTCAACTGAGGAATCCTTGCTTTCAAAGACGGAAAACGTTTCAGATCCTTTCTTTTCAGTTGATCTATCATAAGTTGCAATGTACTTTTGAATGCGTTTACTGCGCTAATCATCTCAATAACAGTTTTTCCTTTACCTTGAAGCTCCAAGTTAATGGTGTTTAAGTGCATTGTGATGTCAGTCAAAAATGGCAAATCGCTCAGCTATTTTTCGTTTTTCAACATCTGAGTGTCATCACCTCTTTCGTCTAGAAAAGCTGTTATTTCGGGCAATAATTCTTGAAACCTTTCTAGGAATTTTCCGCGACTCAACCACCTGACGTCCGTGTGAAGAACTAAATCAGTGTGTTCAGCTGACTCCCTATCTTCCAACTGCAACTTAAAGAGCCGCCGTTGCAAGCTACGTGCACGGATGGAATTCACAATTTTTGTTGCAATTCCCATAATTTCCTCCTTGTTTAAAACTTTTGAACACAAAACTTCTTGATGTATGGATTGAAATAAATGAAGAGAAATCTTCATTAGCTCGACACAATGCACAAAACCGTTTTTGTTTCCAGTCATTGCTGGTGCTCCATCGGTTGTAATGCACACTAATTTATGTATTGGTAGCTTGTAGTTTTTTACAAAATTGAAGAAAACGTCATATATATCTTCGCCACGGGTCTTTCCCTTCAGAGGAATGATTGTCAAAAATTCTTCCTTAGCCAACATGTCATTGAATACCATCCGAATAAAAATACACAGCTGGGCAGTGTCTGTCATATCGGTGGATTCGTCGAACTGTAAAGAAAAGTATGTACATTCCATGATATCATTTTTTAGTTTATCTGCCATGTCCTGACTCATGACTTCAATACGCCTTGTGACAGTCGGACGAGATAACTGAAGTTCTCTAATAGCAGACATGATTTCTCTTTTATTTTTAAAATCTTCAAATAAAGTCTCACCCGCTTCAATAAATGCTTCCTTCACAACCGATCCATCTTCGAATGGTTTTTTGTGTTTCACTAATATATGAGATATCTTAAATGACGCGATCGTAGCAGCTTTTGATTGTTTGGCTGCTCTTGTGAGCATGGTTTGTTCTTTTTTCAAACAAGATATCAAATCACGTACTTTTCGGTTTCTTAATTCACTCTGTAGAGGAAAATCCTTTTCATAGTTTTTATGAACCGTTTTATGATGCCTCTCTTAAGTTACCACGCTTAGGTATTGCAACTGACGCACGACAAATAAGACAAATGCACTTATCCTTCACCATACAAAACAAAAATTCTTCCTCCCAATAGTTATTAAAATGATATATTTTAGATTTCTTCGCTGCGCTCATTTTGTACTCTTTAATAATAAACTTTGTATCGACGTAGTATTGCCTTCAAGTTGCAATTCAGAATGACTCCAATTCCTGCAGCCGCAACATTTATATCGGCGTAAACGAAAGTCTCGAATGTTCCCTTCAAACGCGCCGCCCGAAATTTCTAGAAAAGCGGCAAGAATAAAAAATTCGGCTTTTCTTTGACAAGTACCGCGCGTTCCTTTGATAAAGCGGCCTTTTGCCACTAGCAGAGTGTTATTTTATTACGTAATAAATTTTTGTAGTTTAGTTAAGTACCTACTTATTAAAACATTTTTTCTTCTCGAGATCTACTTAAAAAGCACTCGCGATCGACCGTTTGAGCACCCCTGCTTTAAACTAAAAAGGTGGCAGCCTGTTACATGTTTCTTGTGTTACCCGATGTTGGTAACTTTGGCTGTAAAATCAACACCTGTATTTTTTAAATAATAAAGTTAGAGAGAAAATTTAAAAACTGTTGCACCGAGAAAATATTCGGTACTCCTTAAAGCTCAAGTAAAAACTTTTAAATTTAAATTCTTTTTTATGCTACAGGTTGTTGAAATATACGTACACGACCTTTAGGATTGCTAGGTTTTTAACTAACCTTGCCACATTTTTTTCACACCCTGTATATTTTCTGGGTAGTGCAGACACAAAATATAACTTAAGGGCCTCTAGTAAGAAAATTTTACATCAAATGGCTAATAAAAAGTTACAGCTTATTATGAAGAAAAATTAAATTTTTTGACAAAAAAGATCTCTAAAAAAAGTTTGAAGTTGTTTTTCACAATTTCACCAAGGATTATGCTAATCTAACAATTAGAACTAAAAAATTGTTTTTGTGGATTTTCGGAACAAATAAAAAATTTGAGTCTTGTTTAACTTGCCTAGTCAAAAATATTCTAAGCGACTATCCTATTTTAATACGTATTAATTAATTAAATTAAAAAAAAAATAAAAATCTTCATAAAACATGGAAAAAACACAATTCCAACATTGACTCCCTATTTATTTATTTATGTATTTATTCAGCATGTGTACATTACAAAATAAAATATTTCAAGTAGCACACTTAAATTAAATACACAAAAAATGATAATTATGTAAATAAGATTTTTTGTTTAAGGGTTTTAAGTCTTACGTTTAGTATATCTATATCCAAAAAAATTTTCGTTATAAACAGATGTCATTCTGGCGATGAAGGCCTTGAAACCATAATTTGTTCTGCGAGGCAGAACAGCAAAAAGTGTCCTCTGTCGAGTATGACTTATTATTATAAAATTAAGTTGAGATAGAAGAACATTGCAGTCAATATGGCTATTTATTAATTTGTACAAAAAAAGGATAGCTTCTCTTTCTTTTATTCTCCAAACTTGGCTATCCAACAAGCATTAATCGAACATCTTGAGGTATATTAGAGACTGAAAGTGATGCTTAAATAGCATGAAGTTTACAAACTTTGATTATACTCTTTCGAGTATTTATGTGGCATTAGTACTCCAGTATGCTTCGAACTAGTGAAGTGTATAAGCACCCTATTGCTTTAGTATCGATAATGTGTTTACAGTTTCTTTTAATAACTAATTTATCTATATGTTCATTATAAAAGCTAGAGGCAGGATTGAGTTGTGGACATGAGAGCTTTTGATCAGGAGGCCGAGAACTAATATTAAAATGTTCAGAGAAATTGTTGTACAGGGGCAAAGCTTAAAGCAGTTTATTCGAAAGACTCCATGAAGATGCTCGCTAGTACAGGAGTTAGCGGATATCCCATGGCGGCCCCCGAGGTTTGCTTATAAAAAGTCCCTTGATAAATACAATATGTGGACGTTAAGGGTGAACATTCGCCTGAAATTTAACACGATTTTGGTCGATTTTCTGGAACAAATTATGGCCGCACATGTTGTTTTTCTAAGAAAATCCCAAACCAGTCTATAGTCATGTTCCTAAACTAGTTAATTATTATATTTTTTTCTTTTTAAAAAACTTACAAAACATATTTAGAAATAATAAAGGAACGTTAAAATTTCATAAAAATGTGAAGTTTTAATCCACTTTTTTTTGAATACTTAGATGACTAATATTTAATTATAAATTTACCACACGCCAATAATCAACATTTTTCTAGGTGATTTCCAAAACCATTTCCTAATTGGTTTAAAAATAAACTCAGGATTTCTTCTACAAAATGATCCTATAAGTGAAATAATTCCATCTTATTTTCTGAACAGCCAATAACGCATCTCAGTCTTTTGGTGCTGCTGTCCTTGTTATTTTGTGTTAAAACATTTGCGAGCAGGGGTGGCTTCAAAGATTTGGTGACGTTTTGCAAGTCAAATAGTAGTTCTTTTCTTTTCAGCTTTTAGAGGTTATATAGTTACAGTATATGGTTTTAAAAATTAATTAATATTTTAAATATAGGAAAATATAGTATTTTTTTACTTCCCTCGTAAATGGGAAGTATTGTAATCATGAAAAAATTACTCTCCGAGATTCTTTCGTTCTCAATTCCGTCGGTCTGTCTGTCTGTTCGCGGCGTAGCTAAAAACTACTTTTCCGATTGACTTTAAATTTCGGTAAAAAATTAAGGGTCATATGGGGATGACCTGGATGGTGGAATGTTAAAAAAATTATTATTAGAAAACTACTCATCCGATTTATCTCAAATTTTGCAAAATCATCAAGTATTATGTTGGAATCAGCTGGTAACATTTTGGTACGAATCCAAGATGGCGGAACAAAATGGCGGCTTAATAAAATATTTAAAAATTCAGCCTGAACAAACTGTTTAATCGTTAGATTTCAAAGGGTGTTCCATAATTAATGTGGCATAGGGATCAAATAGTATAATAGTGGTACTAATTCAAGATGGCCGATCAAAATGGGGACCAAATAAAATGTTTGTAATCGTGAAAAAAATTACCCTCTCAAGTTTTACACATACTTATGTTTTAGGGTCTCTAGGTGCCAAAAAAATATGTTTTATCAACTCCATCGTTCTCTCTATCTGTCTGCCATTTCGCGGCATAGCTTAAATGCTAGTTACCCGAATAACTTTAAATTTTGGTCAAAAATTAAGAGTCATATGGGGATGAACTGGTAATATTTTGGTGAAAATCCAATTTGGGGAAACAAAATGGCGGCCTTGTGATATGTTAAAAAAATTAGTATTAAAAAACTTCTTATCCAGTATATCTCAAATTTGGCAAAAAGTCAACTATTATATTGGAATCAACAAGTAACATTTTGGTAATAATTCAGCCTGAATAAACTGCTTAATGGTTTGACTTTAAATTGTGTGCCATAACTAATTGTGGTATAGGGAAGTGAAATAGGGGTACTAATTCAAGATGGCCAAACAAAATGGCGGCCAAATAAAATGTTTGTAATCGTGAAAAAATCACCCTCTCAGGTTTAACACATCTTCTTCCCTAGATCCGAGAAATAATGTCTTATCAATTCCGTCTGTCGGTCTGTCTGTCTGTCACTTCGTGGCATAGCTTAAAGACTACTTACCCGATTGACCCGACAAACCTTGGGTCAAAAATTAAGGGTCATATGGGAATGTCCTAGTAAAATTTTGGTAAAAATCCCATATGCCGAAACAAAATGGCGGCCTAGTGAATTGTTAAAAAATTATTAAAAAACTACTAATCCAATTTATCTCAAATTTTGCAAAAAATGTCAAGTATTATGTTGGAATCAACTGGTAATATTTTGGTACGAATCCAAGATGGCGAAACAAAATGGCGGTTTAGTAAAATTTTTTAAAAATTCAGCCTGAAAAACTGCTTAATGGTTTTGTATAGGGATCGTCTAGTAAAATTATGGTACTAATTCAAGATGGCAAATTCAAATAAAATGTTTGTAATCGTGAAAAAATCACCTTCTCAGCTTTTACACGTCTTTGCGTTATAGCATTTCTAGATACCGAAAAATATGTTTCATCAATTCCGTCGATCCGTCTGTCTGTCTGTCAGCTCGAGGCATAGCTTAATAGAGACTACTTACCCGATTGACTTTTATCAAAAATTAACGGTCATATCGGGATGACCAGATAATATTTTGGTAAAAATCCAAGATGGCAAAACAAAATGGCGGCCTAATGAAATGTTAAAACAATTATTATGAAAAAACTGCTTATTCAATTTACTTCAAATTTTGTATAAACATCAAATATTATGTTGGCATTAACTGGCAAAGTTTTGGTACAAATCTAAGATGGCGGTATAATAATATATTTAAAAATTCAGCTTGAAAAAAACTGCTTAATGCATTGATTTCAAATTGTGTGCCATAACTAATTGTGGTATAGGGCTCAACTGTAAAACTGTGTTACTAATTCAAGATGGTGGAACAAAATGTTGGCCAAATAAAATTTTTGTAATCATGAAAAATCTCCCTCTCTGGTTTTACATATCTTCACAGGTGCCAAAAAACATGTTTTTCAATACCGTCGGTCCGTCTGTCAGTTCGCGACATAGTTTAAACACTACTTACCCGATTGACTTCAAATTTTGACCAAGAATTAAGGGTCATATTGGGGTGACCTGGTAAACTTTTGGTAAAATCCAATATGGCGGAACAATGATTAAAAACTTTTGTTAGAATGTCTATTTTCAAATTGTCGACGTTTTGCAACTTAATTGTTGCATCCTCGGGACACATAAATTCTATATCCTGCATGAAACCCATATTATCAGTATTTACCTACTCCGTTCGTCAGCATATATTTCCCAGATATTAAGTTTCTAAATGATTTTCGTTAATAATACTCTTGTTATTTTGTTAGAGTGGTGTATTATTTGGGGTTAGGATCCAGTAAAAAAAAATAAGTCTATTAAATAAAGTTTTTTCATAATAATTTTTTTAACATTTCAGTAGGCCGCCGTTTTGTTCTGCCACATTGTATTTTACCAAAATATTACCCGATCATCCCTATATGACTCTTAATTCTTGGTTACAATTTCAAGACAATCGGGTAAGTAGTCTTTAATCTATGCCGCGAATTGTCATACAGACCGACAGACGGACCAACGGAATTGATAAAACATATTTTTTGGCATCTAGGGACGCTAAAACGTAAAGATGTGTAAAACCTGAGAGAGTGATTTTTTCTTGATTACAAACATTTTATTTGGCCTCCATTTTGTTCGGCCATCTAGAATTAAGATCACAATTTTACTAGTTGATCCCTATACCACAATTAGTTATGACATACAATTTAAAATCGAACCATTAAGCAGTTTTTCAGGCTGAATTGTTAAATATTTTATAAAGCCGCCATTTTATTTCGCCGTCTTGGATTCTTACCAAAGTGGTGCCAGTTTGTTCCAACATAATACTTGATTTTTTTGCAAAATTTGAGATAAATTGGATGAGTAGTTTTCTAATATTTTTTTTAACATTTCACTAGGCCGACATTTTGTTTCGCCGTATTGGATTTTACCAAAATGTTACCAGCCCATCCCCATATGACCCTTAATTTTTGACCAAAATTTGAAGTCAATCGGGTAAGTAGTCTTGAAGCTATGCTGCGAACTGACAGACAGACAGGACCGATACAGGGTCGGACGGAATTGATAAAACTTATTTTTTGGCATTTAGGGACGCTAAAACGTAAAGATGTGTAAAACCTAAGAAGGTGATTTTTCGCGATTACAAACATTTTATTTGGCCGCCATTTTGTTCGGCCATCTTGAATTAGTACACTATTTTACTAGTTGATACCCATGCCACAATTAGTTATGGCACACAATTTAAAATCAAACCATTAAGTACTTTTTCAGGCTGAATTTTTTAAATATTTTAATGAGCTGCCATTTTGTTCCGCCATCTTGGAATTGTACATGCTACCAGTTGATTTCAACATAATACTTGAAGTTTTTACAAAATTTGAAATAATTTGGATGAGTCGTTTTTTAATAATACTTCTTTAAACATTTCGCTAGGCCGCCATTTGGTTTCGTCATATTGGATTTTTACCAAAATTTTACCAGGTCATCCTCATATAACCCTTAATTTTTGATCAAAATTTGAAGTCAATAGGTTAAATAGTCTGTATGCTATTCCGCGAAATGTTAGACAGCCAAACAGACAGACCGACAGACGGATCGGCGAGATTGATAAAACATATTTTTTTGCATGTAGCGACGCTAAAAGATGTATGAACCCTGAGAGGGTGAGTAAGGGTGATTTATCACAATTACAAACATTTTATTTGGCAGCAATTTTGTTCGGCCATCTTGAATTTGTACCACTATTTTACTAGTTGATCCCTTTACCACAGTTAGTTATGGCACATAATTTGAAATCAAACCATTAAGCAGTTTTTCAGGCCGAATTTTTAAATAATTTATTAAGCCGTCGTTTTATTCCGCCATCTTGGATTCGTACCAAAATGTTACCAGTTGATTCCAACATACTACTAGATGTTTTTGCAAAATTTGAGATAAATTGGATGAGTAGTTTTTTAATAATAAATGTTTTAACATTTTATTAGGCCGCCATTTTGTTTCGCCATATTGGAATTTTACCAAAATGTTAACATGCCATCCCCATATGACCCTTAATTGACTAAAATTTGAACTCAATCGGGTACGTAGATTTTTAGCTGCGCTAACAGAACGGAATTGAGAAAACATGTTTTTCGTCATCTAGGGCCCATGAAACGTGAAGATCTGAAAAGATCTGGGAGAGTGATTTTTTCACGATGACAATACTTCCCTTTTTCGAGGGAAGTAAAAAGGTAACTATGTCAATGAATTCTATAAAAATATCCTTAACCTCAACCCCGTATATTTGCTAATAATGTCAACGAAAACTGGGCACCCTGTAGAATGTAATTATTATAAAACTTTGTAACCCTGTTTACCAGGTAATATAATACATGTGTGGCAAACATATTTCAAAATTGGCCTTTAAATACCTAATCTAATTTATTTTGAAAATATTTAATTTTGAATTTTGATTAAAAATTTGCATGGTCCACCTAAAATCTGAGTTTTGACCATTCAGATATAAAAAACAAAAAAAATGTCATAATAGAAGATTTGTACTCAGCAATGCCGGTCCTGCCTAGCTGCTTCCAAATAAAAGAAATTACATTGCGTTTAGTCATTTAGCAGCAGCCGTATGTCTGGGTCGGTTGGTGCCTTTAGCCAAACAAGGACAGCTGTAGTTTACTGACGTGAATAGGGAGCAAGAAATCACAGTAGTAAATCGTTGCAGACGTAATCTGACGTAATACAAAGCTAAATAAAATTCTCTAGATTATTGATATTTTCTGTTGCGGTTGTTCATTCTTAAGCATTCTTTTATCAATTCAATTAAATCGGATTAAGTTTTTTACGTTGAAATATGTCAGGAATTATAGAAAT
The DNA here is from genome assembly GCA_030620095.1 of Kuschelorhynchus macadamiae. Classification (NCBI taxonomy): domain Eukaryota; kingdom Metazoa; phylum Arthropoda; class Insecta; order Coleoptera; family Curculionidae; genus Kuschelorhynchus; species Kuschelorhynchus macadamiae. The sequence continues at coordinate 273,234 of JAUTXW010002298.1, forward strand.
TGTCATAGGCACATTTGTATACAGATATTTGTATACATTGGCCATACATGCAGAAGCGTTCGCTGGTGAAAGTTTTCCCGAAATTAAAAGTTAATTAAAAGTTTTTCCATATGTTATGAGGGACACTGTAATAAACTTATCTGAATGTAACAGAATTCTGTACGATGGAAGTTGTGGGTAATTCATCGATTTTTTTGGTCATATTTTTAAAATGTTATCATTTTTAGGTTAATATTCGCACAATCTTACGCCGAAATGGACATCCTAGAACAGTTCCTGAGCAAGTGCCTGAACTACAAACCGAAGCGCGACTACTACCGGATGGACGGCACCATCAACCCAGCGTTACGGACTAGCATGTGCGACAGGTTCAACAAGGCGAACAATACATCTGTCAAGTAAGATTATGTTGTTTTAACTAGGGCTAAGCGATTATCCAAATCGATTATCGATTACTGCATATAATATCGATGAATCGATTTTTTGGATTAACGGTTTTTCGATGTTTAGGGCTAACAGATTTTTAAAGATTAATCCGATATTCAACTATTTTCTTTTATTTTGTAAAATGAAAGTACAGGCCAAACGAAGGTCCACAAACGAGATTTTTTTGAAATGAGCAGATTTTTCAGTAATTTAATAAGACTCGCAAAAAACTGGTAACGTGGTTCGTATGACGTCAGAAGTATTAATGCCTTGGCAACAGAGAAAATGAAAAACGACATTCTCCCGAAATTCAAAATTATGTTGCACCGTTAACTGTTATGGTCCGTTTCAGAAATGTATAGAGTAATAAAATGGGGAATTCCGCTGAATTTCGGGGTCGTCCATAGGCGTAGGTAAATTTTGTTTATAGAAATAATAATACGGATCCTTTTAAATCCCCTGTTCTTTTGCATATCTTATTATGAGGTTTCATTACTCTTTAGTTTATATTTATTACTCAATGTATACCTAGTAGGCTAGAACTTAATGGAGGCAGGTACTAAAATACAGATTATAAATACTTCTTAAGGGAGAACTGCACGCAAAAAGTGAAAAACCAGCGACAAGGTCTAGTCAAGTTGAAAGTAAGATGAAAAGGTACCTACGCATTAAAAAAAACGTCCTGCACGTCCGACCTCAAAAAAATGTGTTATGTATAGGTAATTTAAATTACATTTCGGTTCAAAGGGTCCACGCGCTGCAGAAATTCAAAGACATGACTACGATTTACCATTTCAAATTTTGCAGTTACGTAGACAAAGGATCAATGTAAGGGGGTAAAGAGCCATTTTGTGGAAAAAAAAATTATATGAGAAGGCATGTGCGTCAAAAAGTGGTCAAAAAATGGTCGAAAATGGACAAATCTACTTTTATTTTATAACTCTAGATTTGATTTTTTCATAAAACTTCGCATTTAGCGCCCAACTATACATATTTCCCTATTAAAATCACATTGAAGCTAATACATATCTCTTACAGTTTTAACATAATATTGCAGCGGCGGAAGGCTTGCAAATGATCCATGTTACTGCGTGCAGTTCCCCTTTAAATTGTGTTTCAATTAATGTTAGTATTTGCTATTACGCCATACTGTTAATAGTATTATAAGAATATTAATAAAATGACGACATTAATTCCAACGAAAAGATGTTCTCATAATTCTCCACTCAGTGAGTGAAAAAGTTATTATTTTAAATGTACACGATTGCATAAAATACGATTACTCTAGATTTACTGTACATGAAAGTGTTGAACGATTTTCCCGAATAACTGGAATTGGAAAGTCCACCGTTTTCAAAGTATTGCGGGAGAGAAAGGCAGCAGGTCAATTGGAACCTCCCAGAAAAATTCCAGGTTTGCTGGTCGCAAAAGTCCTCGATGAAGACACCAAATGTGCAATTAGAAGAAAAGTTCACTCTTTTTATTTTAAAAAAGAAATACCCACTCTCAAAAACATGTTTTTATCTTGATATGTGAATCAATAAAGGTTACCCAAGTAGCACTTTTAGTCATGAATACGTCATTGTTATCACGAGTATTTTCATTGAAGTAACCGGAACTTGGTGTCACGTTTTGTTTAAGCTGAGACTACGTAGTCATTCCCAAAATGGGGAACAATTTTAGGGTAACTATTTCGTGAATAACATGTAACTGTGACTTTGACTATTACGTAGATAGTACGGAATTGTGTAGTTCCATTTAAGTAGCCGAATAGTAATAATTTACCCTATTCGTCACTTCCTTATTTCTGTCTTTATTTAATCCGTTTTAAAAATATGTATTTTTCATATTTTTAGCTGATGAATGAATAAAAATACATAATTTAGGTTTATACATCACAGAAATGTTTAAAAGATTTTTAGGCTTATATAGGTTACTGGTGGGTTCCACATATGGTAAACGGTAAATACATTTTATAGACTTATTTTGTAATTTTTCTAATGGTTTTATTGTTTTTTTACATGCAGCGCACCACACTGATATTAGATACTGTAATTTTGAATAAATGAAAGCAAAATATATATATTTTAACAAATATAGTTACGAATTTTAAACAAAAGTCCTATTATTGGAGAAATTTGTACTCTTAAATATTCTATGTGTGGCTTCCAAATTTTGATCTATATACAGGGTGTCCCAATAGTGCGTTCTCGGTTGATATCTTGATAACGGATAGAGATATAAAAAAAGTTCAAATGCAAAAGTTGTAGAACAATACGGGCTACATAACCTAAAATTATTTTCATTTATACAGGGTGTCTCAAAAATCTGTAGCGAAGCAAAGTTATGTTTTTTCTTATGGGACACGCTGTATATTTTTGCATATTTAGATTCTGCTCGTGATTCTACACATTTTTTGTATAACATGTCCTATGTCTAAATCTGATAGTTTTTCTAATATCCGCCATTTTGTAAAAAATTATGAAAAAGGCACTGCTTTTTTCAAACGACGTGGGCCGTTGGCTTTTTGATATAGGATTATGATTTTTGACAGGAACATTAACAAAAGTATGGGTTGACTTTCAACGTGAACAAAATTTGTCGGCGTTGTACAGGGGGTCCTAGATAAGTAGGAGAAATTAAAAAAATTAAATAAAAACATCATAATCTTCATTTTTTTAAATGGAATGTATAGTATTTTAATAATTTAGACTATTCGTGACCCAAAACCCTACCTTTCGTTATAAATATGTCCTATACCTATTTGTCATAGTTTCCGAAATTTTGACATTTTTGTATTTATTATTTGGTTTTCAATGGCAATCGCCTTAGAATTTGCTTTATTATCGAATTTTCTAATTATAATACACTACAAGTGACGCAAAATTAAAAATTCAGCTCATAATATTGAAGAACAGATATTTTACCAACTATTCTTAAATATTTACTATTTTGGCTATTATAAAAGCGTAGGTAGTGTCAACATTTAGTTAGAACTTAATGTACAGGGTGATCAGTTAAGGGTAGCGAGCGGCCATATCTCATAAGATATTGGTCGTATAGATTTGAGAAAAAAAAATCGTTATAAAAGTCGCCAAGAGAAATTGCTGAAAATTATTTTCGAGTTTGTCAAACGTCCGCTAGAGGGCGTAACAACCAACACCAAGTAGAAAAATGGGGTTTTTATAGAATTTTGCCTAATGAAAATATATCGATGATATCATTTTCATATTTAGTGACCATTTCCCTACACTTTTTGTCTAAAATGTTTTGTTCTATATATCAAAATAAAGCGGTGGGGGAAGTTCAATTGTTTTTTCAAACAAACCAAGATGTCTCCCGTTTCTTTTGACCGATTTTAGCAAACTTAGGCTCATATGAAAGAGCATAATTTGAGTAGTATACAAGGCGGGGTACTGTGACCGAGGATGGCCTGTCTGTCCAAAGATTGGGTGTGTCCAACTTCTTCGGCGACGAAGTGACACAATCCTGAAAAATTCCTGAAAATGGCCGAAGAAGAAGTGGTCGACAATGACCAGAGGCTGTTGACCAGAAGGGCCTTATTAGTGTACGGGTTCAAAAAGGCCTTTTATATTTGAAGTGTCTTTTTGGCACTCACACACATGCACCCCTATAATTATTACTAATTTGTTTCTTATAAAAAAAAAAGCCCACGCGCCCGCCTGGATTCGAACCGTCGACACCGAGATTTGTTTTTTGTCAAATTTTTAACTTCTAGACTACTACCGGCATGCAGTACGTCGTAATAAGTAAACAATTTAGATGATCTTGTTTATCTTTTAAACGAGCAATAATAGTAATAATACGCAGTTATACAGTACAACACATGTGGTAAAAAAATAGAATGTTTGTAGGGCTTCACGCCGCACCTCTGGTATAATTTCATGAGCCTAGCCTAGCCTCGTCGGACCGTCGAAATAAAACTCTCGATTTTTCATAAAAATTTTATTTAGCTATAACTATAAAATTCATGTATTATTATTATTATTAATAAACAAACGACCAACTGTATGTATTTAATATTTTTTATTTGTTTTTTTTCAACTTTTTGTTTGGGTTAGGGTTTACATTAGGTTGGTGGTGGTATTTAAATTGCTGAGTGTTATAATATGTTTCATGTTTAATTCTGTTCCAATATTTTCTGGTAGTAGCATCCTCTATTTCAGCGCTGTGAAATCTCCAGTTCATTTCTTCCCACTCCCATGGTGTGCGTGGTTGTGCTTGATAGAGTCGAAAACAATCAGTGGTGGAATCCGTCACTATTGCAGATTTAATGTCAAATAGTTGTTTTGCAGATGGTACAGGAGGGCAACTACTGCTACTACTACAACCACCACCAGATATCTAAAATGAAAAGTCTAAGAATCTGACATGGACTCCCTACAGTACAGATCAATTGGTTCAGTATTTAATGTAGATGGTAGACTGTGTTTTTTAATTGATGACTCACAGAAACAAAAAAAACGTTGGCAGCTGAAGCAAAATCTGGAACCATGTACATGAGTACATAGCGTAATGGGTTTAATTTTTTTGTGTGATTGAATGTTGGAGTAAAATCGTTTAGGATTATCTATGGCAGAGTACCAAATATCCTTGTTATCACCAGTCTAAAAAGAAAAAATTAATAGATAATTTTTATCACTGTTATTATTATTATTATTATATTACCATTTTTGAATGAGACTAATGAACAAGAGGCCTGCAGTCAGCTGTAGACTACTTGTGACAAGAGAAGAACAAGAATACCAGTTTACAATTAAGATATTAAGCTAATCATGAAATCCCCAAGGTAATGTGTCTGTGTAACTATAATTTACAATTCGCTTATCATCGAATGGACTTAGTGCAGTTTTAACTTGTTTCATTGTATAAACGTTGTGTTTTTCAGACCTAATATAATTTTGAGGGACATCAATAGTAATATTGTTAAATAAACATTCGTAATAATCATCAAATGATATGCCTTTTAAAGCTGAAGATTTAACTCCCTTAGCTTTTTTGACAATTCCTATATTTGAAACCATATTTTTAAACTGATTCGCGTTTATGCTTTTGTCAGCGATGTTTTTATCAGTATCATTGTTTTTAAGCAATTTAAAACAATACATTTTAGAACGTAAACCAATAAATTCAGTCATAATATTTCCATTATTTTCGTCTTTCATTAGTCCGTAAATCTTTTTATTTTTAAGTGGAATATCATATACATTATTTTTAGGATAGTCAGATGTATCAAATAAGTGTATGTCTTCTTTAATGTGAGCATAAATATCAACATCTGAAAATTGATATATTAAACTATCTGTATCAGTGTATAATAATTTTGAGTTGGATTGAAATTTTGGTTTAATATAATTGTAATGAAAATTGAATAAAATTGTTTTCGAAATATCCAAAATTGACATTCCAATATAAATGGGTTTATTAAATTTAATATTTAATCTATTCATTTCAATAAGAATCATGTCTTTATCAAATATTTCACAACTATGAAAATTAGGTTGAGAGATATAATAATTTGCGCCAAAACGTCCTGACCATTTATTAACCACTTTTACGTCTCGGTATTTTCTTACATTTTCAATGGTTTTACCGTAAGGTGCATTATTCATGAGTTTAAAAAAGTTCTTCTCAAAATCATTTTTGCTACGTTTACGTAGTTCAGTATTTAAATCAATATAGGTTTTTAACCATGGAGATTGTTTAAATTTTAAACATCTATAAATATTTCCAACTTTAAGACCCAGCTGAATAGCTTGTTGTAAAGCTATATAATGAATAACATATTTTTTTTTGTCATAAAGTGTATTTAATAATTTGGGAATAAGAGTCGCAGAAGTGGGAGGGACTAAATGCTCAGGACAAAGTGGTAAATCTTTATGTAGGTCAAATAAATTTTTGGGATATTGAAGATCTAATTCAAAAATGTAACCATAATCAGAATCAGTGGGTATTTCTAAAATATTTAACTCATGATAAATATCCTCAATCCATTGAAAATCTCCAGTGGGTAGAGGATAACTCATGGCAGCTCCATATAAGTTGTTTACGTCAAAATACATGAGATAAGTAGTTGGTTCGTGAGGTTTATAATCACTGCCCAAATATTTATTATTAGCCTTACCATATCTATTAGAACACTGAGAAATACCACCTCTAATTCCTTTTTCAATAAACATAATCATATCAATGTCAGTTAATAAATCAAGCTTTACTTTAGTTATTTTTTACATGCTGTCAAATGCCAAACCAGGAGCCGTAAAATAATGTAAACTATCTAACTGGTAAGTATTTAAACAAATTTTCCGAAAATTCTCAAAAACATCGACGAGAAGTAAGACATCAGTTTTTAAATAGAGTTCAGCGTATTGTTGAAGAGTCTGAATATTAAAGGTGTCCCACACTTGGCATGCATGTTGATATTCCTCTGGTGAAATGGAGGAATTATGAATTTTGCTAAAAAATTTTTCAATCGGTGGCAAACATTTTGATTGCAACTTTTCCCAACAGTCAACATATTCATATGGAAAAACCCCTTTTCGTGTAACTAACTTAAATTGTGATTCATTTTTATAAAATCGTTTTGTAACTGTTTTCTGATCATCATTTAGATATGAAGCTAATTTATTTAAACTACTAGCCATAAATTTGAAAGAGTCTAAAAATCGAAATTGAATGTTGGAATTTTCAATATATTTTGTAAATGAAATATATTTCTCTTTATTGATAGGAAGTATACTTATTTTTCCTTTTATATCAGTACAAAGGGTTTTTATTATGAAATGACTGTCGTAGCCAGAGAGATTGTGAAATATTACAGGGATAAAGGGTTTATTTTTAAAGTTTAAATTGCAAGAATTGTGTGCAGGTCCCCTATAATTTCCAGTTAAGTGGCAGTGATCTTTAACTTTGAAATCAGACTCTGAAAATGGTTTCGAACAAATGTGACAAACCGTTGAGCGATAAAAAGTATTATTTTCTTCTTGGGTTAATTTATTCATGGTAATAGGATTTGAATATATAGACTTTATTTTTAAAGCAATTTTTTCAAGTTTCCTTACAAACCATGTCTGACAGTCTGTTCCAGTGTGCATTTGAAATGTAGAAAGAGAGTCATCAAAAGAACATTTTAAATAAAATGCAATACTAAAAGGTTCATGTTTTTGATACTTTTTGGTTTTATTTGTTTTATTTGTATCATTATAACTTAGAAGCAAACTTTCCAAGTCTGCATAAATTACAAAAGGAACTTCCAATCTATTTGAATAATTTTTAAAGGTTAAAGTCTTATCATTTTCTGTAGGTAAAGTTATTTTAGACTTATTTACAAGTTGACATTCAGTTGAATGTTTGAATAAAATTGATTCACTTTTAAAATGATTAAAACATCGCTCACAAAACCATTTTTTATTTTGTACATTTCCAACTTGTTTGTTTAATAATCGACTTAAATTTTTAATACAGACAAAATGAAAATGGTTTAAACGACTACTACTGTTAATATTGTTTTCAGAATAGCTAATTTCCTTAGAGTTATTACAAGGTAAAATTAGTAAATTGATTGTTGTGGGAAAATTTGTTTTGGTCAAAGTTAATGGTAAAATTGTTTGTTTTTCAATGCAAAATACATTTATAGCTAACCTGTTTAGAGATTCAAATTTTGGGATATCTTTTAAAGTCATAGGAAAGGTAATTTCATTGTATTTTAAAACTTGACTGAAATGAGGATAAGACGATGTACGATAAACATTTTTGTACTGAGGTGGTGGATGCAAGGCGCAAACCACAGACCACAAAAAACAATATGAATCATTATTTTTAATATTTATTACACTCTTAGTTTTTTGAATAAATTTAGGTACTTCTACATATGTGCTGAAACCTACTGTAATTGGATTATATTTATTTATATTAACTTTTAGATACCAAATTTCACACAAAGCCCAACCACTATCTTTTTCTTGAAAGTCCTCTAATTTACATAAAATTTTATCAACAACGTTCTCTTGAAACCATTGAAAAATATTTGTATTATGGTCAATAATATTATTTTTTGTTGAAAAATGCTTTACTGATGTTTCCAGATTTTGAGGTTTTATAAATAATCCCGAAAACACAACGTTTACTTTTAACAAACAATGATTTAACTCTTTTTTAACTCTGAAAGAAAAAATCCTAAATGCTTGTCGTAAAAATTCTTTTGGTTCTTTAAATTTTAAATTTGTGATAATTCCGGACTTAATTCTACCATTAAAGCAAGAGTCTATGTCTTGCCATATTAACTGCCTTTTGCCTAAAACTTTGTTACTTTTACTTTTCATTTTAAACGTTTGCAAATAGTTTTTTAAAATACTTAGATTAGTTTCAACTTTGTTATAATTATTGACATAAACCTTATTTTTTAAAGCTTTTTTTAAAATAAAAATAGTTTTTTTAAGTAAATGAATATGGTGTCTGTATTCTTCTTTCGTTTTAAGTAGTCTACTCACCAATTCAGTTTTTTTGACTGTTTCTGTTGAATATTTATCCATTGTTGTTGTTGTTGTTGTTGTTGGTATCTAAGTGCTGTATGCTTCTGCTGGCTACTTGACTAGTCTGAGATTTTCATTAATTCGATGATCTATTTAACTAAAATTTTCATTACAAAAAATGCTGCATATGTTTGATAAATGTTTTTTTTAATGATAAGCACATGTTTGTTAACTTGAACTTGAACTTGTTTTGCTGATTTTGCTTATCTAGTTGTTGTTGTTATTCAAAATATATGATGTGTTGGAACTAGCGTGAAATCTTTAATTACAAAATATTAATAGATTTTTTTTTTGTATATTCATATATAAGCAATTAAAATGAACATGCAAAATCACCAGTCTTCCTTTGTTCTTCTTCATTACTACGAGACGTAGCAACAGCAGTAACAACTATAAGAAATGGCATCCACTCCAACCACCATAGTAGTGTATACCGAGGACAAAATTAATTTTCCTCTAAAATATGCGTCCGTTGTTATAAAACAACTTTTCCAGTAAGTTATTTTTGGTTTTGTTAATAGATATACAGTGTTAGATTATAAGTTACATATTGAATCATAATGTGCTCGCGTGTAGCAAGTGCTTTGTCTGGCTACGTGCGAACTGTATGGTTTGATCGGCTTGACGGAGTGACCAGTTCACTGCCCGATTGTTATCCGCTAGGGAAAAGTGTGTGTGTGAATAGATATAAGTTACATATTGAATCATAATGTGCTCGTGTGTAGCAAGTGCTTTGTCTGGCTACGTGCGAACTGTATGGTTTGATCGGCTTGACGGAGTGACCAGTTCACTGCCCGATTGTTATCCGCTAGGGAAAAGTGTGTGTGTGAATAGATATAAGTTACATATTGAATCATAATGTGCTCGCGTGTAGCAAGTGCTTTGTCTGGCTACGTGCGAACTGTATGGTTTGATCGGCTTGACGGAGTGACCAGTTCACTGCCCGATTGTTATCCGCTAGGGAAAAGTGTGTGTGTGTGTGTGTGTGTGTTTTGCAGTGGGTTGATGTAATTCTACTGTTGTGTATAAATTTGTAGGTATGGTGTAAAAGAAATACTGGAAAAAGGTGATAAAATTTTTATATCACTAACATACAGTCCTAAGGCTATAACCTTAAAAAGGAAGTTTGGAAATTTACCGGTTCGTTATATGAGAACAAAAATTGAAAACAATGAAGATTTCAAGATTTTAGAAAAGGTTGTTAAAAGGTATAAATTTAATTTGTTGGATGATAATACAGAAGAACAACAAAAACAACAAACACATAAAATGCTGGAATCGGGTGGAAAAAGAATGCTATTTGAAGACATCTTTAGTGATTTGGAGGAGGAGCAGCAGAAGAATTTGACCCAAGCGGGACCAAGCCAAGCGGGATCAAGCTATGTAATATAAATAAAAATAAATATTTTATTATTATTATTAATATCAATTTATTTTACTAATTTTAGAAAGATTTAACATTGGGAGAGTGTTACGATTATTTCAGCTCTAAAAAGTTCTGGACTTCTAAACCTTTAATTGAAACTATTCGATATTCACACAATCTGGGAGATGAATTAAAAATTATAACGTTATTTCTAAAATCTGTACCGCTAAGATCTTTCGTAGCAGGAGGCTTTCCTAGTTTTTTGGTAGGACGGACTGACAGATTTTCTGACATAGACATTTATATCGAACTCAATCCTTTAAAAGAAGAGGTATGTTTATTAGCGTTAAATATTTTTATTGAGAAACTCATAGAAAATGATTATAGAGATATAATATATACTAATACAAGAAGAGAAGTAAATTACAAACCTTTCAAATTTTTTGATATTCGAAATATTACTTTAAAAACAAAAAAGAATATAAATATAAAATACAGTGTATATTTTTAAAAGCTAACTATATATATTTAACTTACGAAGAATTAATTGTAAAGACAATAATGGAATTTGATTTCGATATATGTAAAACAGCATTACTTTTAATCAACAATACATTACATGTCATAAAAATGAATCAAATGAAAAGTATTGAAGATTGTGTAGCAAGAGTATCGCGTCGTGTTGAATATATATCAAGGCGTACTGAACATGAATTAAATGCAGATTCTTTATCTATGCTATGTCTTAGAAAAATAACAAGTGTTAAAAATAATGTACATGTATGTAATAATAAATAGTTACAATCACATATTTCGTAATTCTTCCTTATTTTTACGGTAACGAAATTCCAGAAAGTCAAAGAAGGTTTCCTTATAATTTTCTGTTGAATGCATAGCTTTAGCAACACATATGTAGGCGTGTTCTTCGGCAATACAAATAGAAAACATTCCATCATCTGCTTCTTCCCGTGCCGCGTGTTTATAAATATTCCGTCGATTTTTCATCTTTTCCTCACTTGGTAATTTGTATGTGAAATTTTTAAACACAATTTCTAATAAAGTTCTTGTTTCTTCAATGGAAGACGTCACAGGTATGAATTTTATGCCACTATTCACCCATCCTCGATTTATATATAAACATAAAATAAACTTATTTACACCAGGTGGAATTAACGCTCTTGCTTTTTCAATACACAGCGTAGTCGGTCCATACGTCAGCAACCATTTTTCATCGTTGTTAGTTTTTCTTTTAGAATTTTGTTTAAAACTAGAGTTGGCTGAAATAGACTCCATAAATAGAACTTGTAATACCACTCAGTCCACGAACGAAATGTGAACTAATTTTTTTTTACTTTGAATGAGCTGCAGGTATTTATATTAAATTTAATCACTCCCACTTTCAGCATTTTAACTATTTGAGAAAAAACAAAATGGTTTATTTAATATACAGTTTTATTTACAAAATTGTTTACAAGGTTTTACTGTGTAGCAAATTCCAGTAGTAGTATATAAAAAATACATTTTCTAACGCACAATTTAAGTCGTTATTTACATGTTTATTACAGTGATTAGATTTTAACATTTTCTTTAAATTTTCCAAAGAAGGACAGTTGTTTTCCTCTAAATCAATTACATGGTAATTCTCTTCCAACAGCTTGCTTAACCACTCTTTCTTTTGACCTCCCTTTACGGCGATTATGACATTTGCTCCATCAACAGTGTCAACACCATAAGATGTATTGATAAAATTCTTGATAAAATCTGTCAAGTTTTCATAGTTTATAATAATACTTCCGACACCACCACAACGATCACTAAACCATTCCAAACCATGTATATTTCGAGTTAACCAATTCATGTGGTTTTCAATCTTGTACTTAAATAGATTTAGATCAAATTGAAATTTAACCATTGCGTGCTTGTAGTTACCACTTGAAGTATCCAGAATTGCAATTTCTTTTTCTCAATTTTCTCAATTCAACAAAAAAAACTAGTGTTTCCATATTGAAATCCTTGAACATCCAAAACGTACATTTTTTTTTTCTACTAAAGAACTTTTACTGTGCTAGTTAGAGGATTATATTTAACTAGTCTATCGTGTAGAATAAGACAATAGGCTGTAGTATTGGCAGACACTGCTTTACTTGTTTCAAACTCTATGCGAACATCTACGGCCCCTCCTTTCAGCACGTCTTCACCTTGTCGAGAACAATCGACGACTACCAGTGGAGCTTTACCTTTAAAACTTGCAGGTTCATAACATGGATCGCTGTGACGTTTGTAATAATACAATCTTTGGAACTGTGCATACATATCGTAAAGAATGGCAAATTTGTTGGTGTCATAGTCCACGTTTAAGTTATCGTATGGAAATACTTCTGAATTTAGGTAAACCTTTAGGTTTGTTAAACCACAGTGGTTAAAATGACTGCTGTTTTTAGCAATTTTTCCTTTCACATCGGTTTGAAACCCTATTATTATGAAACGAGGTTTCTCCAGCTGATTTGATGATTTGACTGCCCAACTGTGATTTTTACTCTGTTGCAGCTGAGGGTATTCATGTAATTCCCAGCTTCTAAAAGCAATATTCAAATCTCTGTTACTTTCAAATTGTCTTAACAGACGTAACTTCTGGCTATCACTCACGGTGACGTGTGGTATTTTCCACAACACCTTACTAAGTGCAATTTTATAAGTTTCCTTTCTATCGGCCAACTGACATATTGCATTCAAATCATTGTTGCTTCTAATAAGCACTAATTCTTGTCGAATATTCATGATAATTTTATTAAAGTCTTCTGCATAGCCCATTATAAGTTTTAAGGGAATGCATACACTAAAGTTTCCTTTGTCATCTAATAGACTTGGATGGTTTTCAGTGTTCCATCCTGCATTTTGTAAATTAGAACTTTCACTTCGCGTAAGCGATACATAACCTTTAATAGTTGAGGTTATTCCAGGATTCCTTACTCGATCTATGCATACTCCTCCCAATTCGTAACGGATCTCTTCGAAAAGGTACATAAGACCATTGTTGGTAAACTTTATGTTGTCACTAAATGTACCATCCTCTTTTGTCAGTTTGCCTTCAATGTATAGAAAGCTTTGACTAGGTAAGGTATAGAGATCTTGGGTTTGAATAGGTATCCTAATTTCATCGTTGTTGTTCAAAGTCGTAGCAGAGTACGGTTGATGTGTATGATATTGGTAACTAACTATTGAATCATCACTTATTACGTTGTCTCCTACTTTTAGAATATTGGAACTCATTTCTTTGACTATAGGCACAATTCCAGTTGAATATTAAAAAAAAGTGTCGAAGATTTGCACTAAGAAGTAACTTAAAACTACACCAATATCTCCTTATTTTTCCTATTATTATTATTATTATAATTATTATTATTATTTAGTTTAAATCCTAAGGAAATTAAAAAAGCTCTATTTTCAGATGTTAACTGATGTTCACGTAGTCTTGGACTGTTGATTATTCCAGTGGACGACTTGTTTTTATGGTACTTAATGGGTAACCCTAATGCATTATCTTCATAAAGAAAAACCATGCTCTTATACCTGCTTTAGATGTAGTCTTACTGTTATCAGTTCTTTTCGGAAATTGACCAATTTTCCGTCCTGATCGGTTATTTTAAGCAATATTTCATCCACATAGCGCGTGTATATTGGTAAATATATAACGTTTGAGGGTTTTTCAACAATCTTAAAACCGGGCGCCACCTCGGGATAAAACATGTGAACTATGTGAACCAGATTACCGTTATTGTAGGCATTTGTAACTAAATTACAGTCTACAACAATGGAGTTGACCTTAAATATATCTACTGGGTTTTCGGATATATGCAATTTGTCTGCTTCCAATACTTTATTTTTGAACCCCAACAAACTTCCAATTGAGTTATCTTTTGAAAAGTCTATTGACCTATTGCATTTTATTTCACACTGTAGTGTATTATGGTTTGCTTGCAATCGCAGTACAATTGGATCACCTTCTTTTTCCAAATTTAACGCCCTAACCAAGTAGTTCTGGATATCCTGTATTTCATAAGAGCCTTCAGGTAGTTCTATTTTTTTATTTTTACCATAGTGAAATACATTGTTTGATTTATCCACATTTGGAATTGAATTGTAACTTTCGAAATTTATTAAACCTAAAACGTACTCGTCACTTTCACTCAATATAATTGGTGGGTAAATCTTTGCAGAAATTGTTGATTCTTTCCCCGATAAGGTAAATGTATATGACATTATAACTAAAAGAGAGAGAAACGATCACTACAAATCTATTAAAATAAATGAAACAAACCAGATAATGTTAATCTATTTATTCATTGTTCCATATGAGATAAAAAATTCAAACATAAATGGCCACAGTTGTAAGAATTGTAGGACTGAAACTGAGAATGATTATAAAATATATTACAAGTACCATTAGAATTAAAATATCTTAAAAGCTCTACGGGTGGGTGTAAATTACCAAAACTGTCAAAGTAAATAATATTTTTTCCATATTTTCGATATGCAGTCCAATGAGTGCCAGGTCCGTAGGAGTTGTCCAAATTAACTATAGCCGATTCATTTCTATAAATTTTTTTGGGGAGTTTATCTTTCATAAAAGTTCCACGAAAATAGGGTATTTTCAATTTTTTTGCATAGAAATCAAGTTCCAAGTTGTTTAGGGCGTGTGCTGGTAATGTTAGCTTATTTGACGTTTTGGACCTAAGTTGGGAAAAAAAAGTCCATATCCAGTTTTAAAGGGTTTCAAGTAGAGTCCCTTGCCAAGTGCAACTACTTCCATAGTTCTATTGTGTCGTTTATTTTCTTCCAATTGACGTTTCGCTGCTTGTGCATCATTGATAGTTTTTGCTATGGCTGAAGCTCCACCGCTTAATGCTCCCAAGGCACTCAAACCGGCAAAAATCGGTATTAGTGGTAACACACCTCCTGTCTTGGGAATTCTAATTATTCTCGAGGATGGTGGTTTGATCCTTCGTTTTTCACCCTTAACTGTTTGAACTGCAATCTTTAAAGCGTCATCGATAGTACGAGGTTGATTTTTTAAAACATTATTTTTAATTTTTTTAGTTAACTGTGGAAAGTTTATACGTTTCTTTCCTTGTCTTCTGCTTCTCTGCATCTTTTTGTGTTGTATTTTTTGTTGTCTTTTCATCACTTTGGAGGATTTTTTCTTTCGGTTACGTTGCTTATTCTTTGAGGACATTGTTACTTTAATAGTGCTCGGTATTAACTAATTTGAAAACTAAAAATCTTAAATATTTATACGGTATCTAGCCTTTAAATCTTTTCTTCGGTTCAAAAACAATATTGTTGTCCTCAGAATCACTTCGTTTACGTTTTTGCAATTTTTGTGAAATTAAATCGTTGTCGTTGATTTCTAACTTCGGTTTTTTTGTATTGTTATCATAGTCAATATCAGACGAAATATCTGCTTTACGCTTGTTAAACGTTTGGATATCCATTTTCATTTCATTTTCGAAAAGTTTTTTTTTTATTGCTGCTGCTGCTGCTGCTGGGTCGGCTACTTTTAACAGTTTTTATGTTACGATTTAACATTTTTTCTTTCATTTTCTTTTCATGATAATTGTCAATGTGTTCACTATCACTTGATTCCTCTTCAAAATTTTTAACGATTTTCTTTTTATTTTTTGTGGGACTAAGGGGAGAATTCTTTCTAACTCGCTGCTGCTGCTTTTGTTAAGCTTTACTCTTGTAAGAATTCACTTCTTCAAGCAAGGCTTCAATCTTTTTTAAATAATTTTCCATACTTTTTGCACTTTGTGCCATGACAGTTGAACCTTTACGTAGAACGTTACAAGTTTGTTTCACACACTGATTATTTTTAGAACTCTCTTTCCTTTTTATACCCATACCTAGTTTTAGTTTAGCTTGCATGGCTGTTGATACACCTAATGCAGCTAGTTTTTCGCTCCAACCAGCCTCTGATGATGAACTGATTCTGCTCAAAGCACTTTTAAGAAGAATCTTATCAGCCTGATGACGATTACTTAAATCCTTGTTATTTGAATAGGCAATATCATGTTGCTTACATGCTGCATCCAAGGGATTAATTCCTTTATCACCACGTGCTAAACGTTTCTGCAGCTTGGTACCCGGTCCACAGAACTGGTAGCCAGGTATGTGCATCTCGAATGGTAGTTTATTTATTACAGTATTTAGCAGACCATTTCCGGTTTTTTTTGTTTCACTTTGATTTGTATAATATCTCATGATTGTAAGACGTAACAAAACATACTAACTATAAATTGTTATGTTGTCGTCTATTATTGTTATTCATATTTTATTCTTTTTCATGTCAAGATTTGTTTTTTAACGCTATGAAGAAAGTTGTGAAACAAAAAACAACTTTAAACATTCAAAATCACGACGAAGTTAAAAGAGGAAGTATCAAACACAGTAAATTGCTACCGTCTACAATAAGGGCAGTTATCACAGGTCCTTCAAACTGTGGAAAGACCAATGTTATGATTAGTCTGTTGGAACATCCAAATGGATTGAAATTCGAAAACGTCTATCTCTACTCAAAATCTCTTTATCAACCAAAGTATGTGTATCTGGAAAAGCTGTTGACACCAATCAAAGGTATCGGTTACTATACCTTTAACAATGGTGACACTATCCTCGATCCCTCTGACAGTAAATCTAACTCTGTAATCATTTTTGACGATGTGGCATGTGACAAACAGGATGTTATGAGGGAATATTTCAGTATGGGACGTCATAATAACATTGACTGTTTCTATCTGTGTCAAACCTATGCTAAAATACCAAAACACCTAATAAGAGACAATGCCAATGTTTTAATATTCAAACAAGACGATTTAAACCTACGTCATGTTTACACAGATCACGTGGGTACTGATATGTCATTTGAAGATTTTAAGTCAATTTGCGGCTTCTGCTGGGGAAAACCTTATGGGTTCTTATCAATTTTCAAAGACAATAAAATGAATGATGGACGTTATCGATATTGTTTGGATAACTATATATATCTCTAACATAATGACATTTTATTAGTTTACTTGAAAATCTACTTAAATTGAGTTGAGCTATGGTTGGGCTCGATAGAAACAAGAAACAAACTGCGAGAAAAGTTGTGAAAAAACAACTTATAACCAAAAGAAATGAAATTAAAAACAAACTAAAACTTCTTAAGCACGGTCAAATGACACATGAAAATCTTTTCAAACCCATAACCAAGCATTTGCAGAATATTGAAAATAAATTAATTCCTAGAGAAACTGTGACTTTAAGCAATGCAAGTTCAATACCTGTTCACAACGAAAAAGGTAGAAATCGTTTAAAACAAGAACAAATTGAATATAATGTATCTGACGATTATGACACACAATCCACAGTGTCGGAACCGGCGGTATCACTACCCAAACTAATACAGTCCACACCAGAAGCAAAATATGATTATACACCAAAGGTACTAACAGCCACTGCACCGCGTCCAAAGCGAAGATTATCCTTTTCAGCGATCGGTCAGCCGAAAAATAAATTAAAACAAAAAATGATTCAAGATGTGGAAACGGAAATGCAAGAAGACGAAGCTCGGAAACAAAAAGAGTTTGAGGAACAACTAGATAAAACGATTAAAGACAAATCACTTAGCGACTATTATGAACAATATCACCCACTTCCTTTAACGTATATTAAAAAGTTTATTAAAGACCCAAACAGTGAGAATTCAGATGGAAAATTTAGAGTTCAGTTTGATCCAGACATTGAACGATTTTCCATTGGAAACAAGAGGATTGATTTTGACGGACCTGATCTTTTAGTAGCTGGGAAAAAATATAAAGGTACTAAAGGGCTTTACGGTTTACTTTTCAATCAGAATATTCCTAAGATCTATACTAAAGACGACGCTCAAAATTACGCAAATATATTATTCAATACTAAAGCTGTTGAAAAAATATTTTGATTCAACTATGGTGTCTACAAATAAAAATAAGAAATTTACAAGAATTATTGAGCCAATTATGATGCAACAAGAGACAGATAGTGATAGTGGTAGGGAAGAAAATGTTAAACAAGGAGAAGGAATGCTTATGACAGTAACAAACCGACCAGTTGATTATGTTCATTGGGACGACCCTAATGAACTTGTGGATAGACTAAGATTGTTACTTGCATCTCAAGCTGCAGGTAATTCGAGTCACAACAACGAAATCGTTTCAATCATCGAGGAATTACGAGAAGCTCAAATTATAGAATAATTTCGAAAATGTCTAAATACGTTACAGATGTAAAACGTCATATTGTTGAAGAAATACATAAGCCAGCCAGAATTAATTTTCAACGACGAAAAGTTATAATTAAGTCCCTTTTGGATCTTATGCAAGCAGATTTAGTCGACATGAGGGAATATGAAAAGGAAAATAAAGGTTATAAATACATCTTAGTAGTCATTAATTGTTTCTCCAAATATGTATGGACATTTCCATTAAAATCGAAAACGTCAAAAGAAGTCGCTACAATGCTGGAAAATGTGTTCAAATCTCAAACACCGATTCACCTGTGCAGTGATTCTGGAGGAGAATTCACGGGCAAAGAAGTACAAAACTTAATAAAAAAGTATAAAGTCAAACATTACGTGGTGTATAGTGAAAAAAAGGCTTCAATCGTCGAAAGAGTTAATCGCACACTAAAAGGAATGATGTGGAAAGAATTTCGCATTCAAGGGTCCTACAAATGGTTTGACTTGATTAAAAATATTACAAATGTTTATAACAACAGAAAACATAGGACCACAGGTTTCAAACCTTCAGAAATAACAAAAAAGCATGAAAAACTTTTGTTGGAGACTGCCTATAGCAAAATAAAAATTGCTCCCAAACCAAAATACAATGTAGGCGACCATGTTCGCATTTCTAAATTTAGAGGAGTGTTTGATAAGCAATATAGGCCGAATTGGTCTACTGAAATATTTATAATCAAGAAAGTTCAACTTACAAATCCAGTGACATACCTACTTCAAGATGCAGAGAAACAAGACATCAAGGGAGGATTCTATGAACTTCAATTGCAAAAAGTTAAATATCCAGACATTTATTTAGTGGAAAAAGTGTTAAAACGTAAAAATAATAAAGTATTTGTAAAATGGTTAGGTTTCAGTGATAAGCATAATAGTTGGATAGATAAAAATAATGTAGAGTGACTTAATAAAATAATTTTGTTTCATGTACGTTTTATTTATTATATATTATTTACATGTTTTCTACAAATAATTTATTTATCTTCAAACAGAAAAACAATATTTATAATTATATAACAACTTGGCGTTTGATAATGCACAGTGCCAAGTAGTGCCATATGGATCCTTGTGAAAGTGACATTCGGGAACTTTCTTAAACTTGCTTAGCTTCGGTTCACTCTCCAGAGGTATTTTAAAAATTATTTCTGCACTTATAAATTTTCTTAGAAAATTCACCTTTTCATCTCCTTTGACGTATATTTTTGGGGCATGATATCTTTTCATCACATGTTCTAAGACATTTGCTATTTCGTTCAAGTCTACTAAACCAGACTCCCATATTAGACCATGATATGAGTTTTCGAGATAAGATATCGTTTTTAAATCATGACCTTTAAACATGCTTTTGCTATATGGTGGTTTGAAAAGAAAATTTGAACAACGTGTTCCATCATACACAGCTAGTTCTTTTGGAATAAATCCAGAGGTACAATTAAATCCCTGGATATCAACACACAAAATTGAATTTTCTCCTGCCATAGTTCGAGTTACGAGACACTATTGACGCCTAGTTCAATCTACTTTCTTTTATAAATAAAACTCTACCACTTTTTTTTAATTATTGTTCTATTGGTGAGTAAAAATCACGTGAATTTACATCACACCCACTAAGTAAAACTAAAAAACAAATAAAATAAACCATAGTAGTTTTTTTACATTTTAATTTCAATATTTTTGTACTGTTCTATTTTGACATTAAAATCATAGACCTAATACTATTTACACCAAATACATAATTCACTAAACAAGTATCACAAAATTTTAATAACTTTACTCTATGTTTTAAGTGTTTATTAATATTTTTTTCAACTAAACAATTACATATTTGTCATAAAAATTGTATTCTTTCAAAATCCATTTTGTGTAACGTACAGGGTCTTATTATAATAAATATATAATTTGACATGTACTGTAAACAGTAGAATTTACACTAAAAATGTCTCCTAATTCTGTCTGACCAGTGCTGTAAACAGTGGAATTTGCACTAAAAATGTCTTTTAGTTCTACAGGCTTACAATCAAGATAAATATTTTTATTTCGAAAATATCTGGCAGTATACCAGTTACAATATATATCTGCAGGTTCATTAATATTCACAGGAACATATGTTAAGTTTGATACACTGTCTTTTAAGTGAGGCACTAGACCTATTTGCTGATTAGTCAAATTAAATATTTTATCGTTTGGCTTTACATTTTCATCAGGTTTTATTAAATCATAATGTATGTGAAACCATACATTATAACCAGTGTCTTGAAATGTTCTTAAACCAACATTTCTCAAAATATAATATCGTCTATTATTAATTAAAACAAAATTATAACTGCGCTCTTCTGGATAATATTTCTTTGTCGTCGTCGTCGCCGTCGTTGGTTGACTATTAGTTAGGACACAATAATTGAAAAGAATACCATAGAAAAGTAAAACAAATTTACTCATTATTTTGCAGCCTTCTTCTTTCGTACTCTTCTTTTAAATAATACAAAACGGTATATCTATTAATACTCTTTTGTCCGTTAACCTCTTTGTGAATTTTTTCACAGCGGCAAAATGCACAGATGTTTGGAGATATTGAGTTCCCTTTACACTCTTGACACGTTCTGTTGACTGGAACAGGCATATATTACCACCAGTCTGGTTCGTGATCGACTGCTATTAAATCCTCTGTATTTTACATATATATTAATTACTTTAAGTGCTATACGTTTTTTATCACCTGGTATAAGCTATTATTCGAAACAAATATTATTTATTATAACAACATTATTATTGATCATCTCAATACTACACAAGGATCTCCTTATCTACATCCTCGACATTTTCTTATCTGCGAACCTGACCTCTAGTCTTACGTCGAATATTAACAGAAAAACAATTCTCGGAATTCGGCGAGGCGAGGCTCGGCTCATGAAATTATACCAGAGGTGCGGCGTGAAGCCCTACAAACATTCTATTTTTTTTACCACATGTGTTGTACTGTATAACTGCGTATTATTACTATTATTGCTCTTTTAAAAGATAAACAAGATCATCTAAATTGTTTACTTATTACGACGTACTGCATGGCGGTAGTAGTCTAGAAGTTAAAAATTTGACAAAAAACAAATCTCGGTGTCGACGGTTCGAATCCAGGCGGGCGCGTGGGCTTTTTTTTTTATAAGAAACAAATTAGTAATAATTATAGGGGTGCATGTGTGTGAGTGCCAAAAAGACACTTCAAATATAAAAGGCCTTTTTGAACCCGTACACTAATAAGGCCCTTCTGGTCAACAGCCTCTGGTCATTGTCGACCACTTCTTCTTCGGCCATTTTCAGGAATTTTTCAGGATTGTGTCACTTCGTCGCCGAAGAAGTTGGACACACCCAATCTTTGGACAGACAGGCCATCCTCGGTCACAGTACCCCGCCTTGTATACTACTAATTTGCACTACAAAACGCTTATTTGGTTTTGAATTTTTAACTGAATTAGTAGCATATTTTTTAGTTTTTTTCAAAAAAAAAACAAATGTAATGGTATATTCATTTTTATATATTTTAAAAGGGGATAAATTTCTCTATAATTTAATAAAAATAATTTATCATCTACCTTTTTTTGAACCGTTGATATTGACCAAAATATTATTTTATTTTATTAAAAAATGGCACGCCACTGCTTTTTGTCAAAATAAAAATCATTTTCGTAATCACTTATTAGTTGCTAACAAAAAGAACCTCTTGACTTTTTTTCGTTAGACGAACGGTTTTGGATTGAAAAAATAAGATGTTTAACAATGATAACTATAAGGTTCAAAATTATTGTTAAATATTGCATCTCACAATAATAAAATTATTACCTATTATTTTTATCATTAATAATCATTTAATTAGCGAGAGAATGCTTTAGTTCATAATTTATTATTAATAATTATTATTATTTCATAAATTAAATTAAAAATCAAACTTAACTAACATCGCATTTAAGCGAAGCAGGCCATGATCTACGTTAAGAAACAAAACACCAAATTGTCAATCACGTTGATATTCATTTTGATAGTTCTTGCTATTGACATCTAATTTAATGTCATGTAAAAAGTATTTTTACAACAAATCATGCCTTTTACGAATGAAGAAGCCTTTGATATGTTGAGAATTTATTTTCAATGCACTGCGTTATCCCTTCCGAAGACACCATTCGAGAATGGTTTTTCATCGTTTAGCCTTACGTTTAAGGCAACATGGCCAAGTGCAACCAACTCCAACTTTGAGAAGAAATCGTAGAGTAAGAAGAGAAGATAACATTATAAATGTGTTGGCTTATATTCATGCAGACCCCCATTTAAGCATAAGAGAGATCTCCAGAGATTTAGGAATATCCTATGGCTCAGTGCAAAAAATATTAATGGATTTTAAAATGCATCCATATCAGATCGTGATTCATCAAGCCCTAAATGACATTGACTTTGAACGTAGGCTCGATTACTGCTACTAGCTTAGAGACTTCATTAGGGAAAACCATCATATTTTGTCACAAATATTGTGGACAGACGAAGCATCGTTTTGCAGTAATGGCAGGGTAAATCTTCATAACGTGCATTACTGGTCGCACACTAATCAACACTGGTTACGTGAAGATTATCAGCAGGGTTGATGGAGCGTCAACGTCTGGTGCGGTGTTATTAATGGTGCTATTATCGGTCCGCACATCTTTAAGGGCAATCTAACCGGTGACATGTATTTGAACTTTTTATTTAACGATTTACCAGGACTCTTAGAAAATGTGCCTTTACAAGTAAGAAGAAACATGTGGTTTCAACAAGACGGATGCCCGGCACATTATTCACGAAATGTGCAAGATTTTTTGAACAGGCATTTTCCTAACCGTTGGATTGGTAGAGGCAATCTATTTTTCTGGCCACCACGGTCCCCCGATTTAACCTGCCTTGATTTTTATCTGTAGGCCGAATAAAGGATTTGGTGTATAAAACTCGACCAACTACTCGAGAAGACATGATAGTCCGCATTCAAAACGCCATAAATATTATACCAAGAGCGGAAATTGAGACAGCTGTCAACTCCACCCAGAAGAGATTGGACCAGTGCATTCAAAATAATGGACAACATTTTGAACATTTACGACAAAACTATTAATTTATTTTTAACGTTTATTTTTAAAGTTCCATGTTCTTGTTTTTAGTGTTATTTCTCCTGCTGTTGTTGGACAGTTTTATTAAGATTTTTCATTGTTAAACATCTTATTTTTTCATTCCAAAACCGTTCGTCTAACGAAAAAAAGTCAAGAGGTTCTTTTTATTAGCAATTAATAAGTGATTACAAAAATGATTTTTATTTTGACAAAAAGCAGTGGCGTGCCATTTTTTAATAAAATAAAATAATATTTTGGTCAATATCAACGGTTCAAAAAAAGGTAGATGATACATTATTTTCATTAATTTATAGAGAAATTTATCCCCTTTTAAAATATGTAAAAATGAATATACAATTACATTTGTTTTTTTTTGAAAAAAAAACTAAAAAATATGCTACTAATTCAGTTAACGCAATCTAGCGACGCCAGCAAAAGTCAAAAATTCAAAACCAAATAAGCGTTTTGTAGTGCAAATTATGCTCTTTCATATGAGCCTAAGTTTGCTAAAATCGGTCAAAAGAAACGGGAGACATCTTGGTTTGTTTGAAAAAACAATTGAACTTCCTCCACCGCTTTATTTTGATATATAGAACAAAACATTTTAGACAAAAAGTGGAAGGAAATGGTTACTAAATATGAAAATGATATCATCGATATATTTTCATTAGGCAAAATTCTATAAAAACCCCATTTTTCTACTTGGTGTTGGTTGTTACGCCCTCTAATTTTCAGCAATTTCTCTTGGCGACTTTTATTATGATTTTTTTTCTTCTCAAATCTATACGACCAATATCTTATGAGATATGGCCGCTCGCTACCCTTAACTGATCACCCTGTACGAAGGTGCCTTAGACAATCCTAAAGTAAAAACAAATGAAAACGGGGAAAATGTTGTCATGGCGAAATGTCAAACTCTTGTATTTGTGTAGTAACGGTGTTCAAATTGATTCAAAATGAATTTTTCTAGAGAAGAATTGATTAACATGATTTATGTTTTGGGCGCAAGTGATCAAAATTGTTTTTTAGCAAGTAAAGTTTATGCGCAACGGTTTAGCAATGCCGAACGTCATCCTCATGAGGTATCATTTGTCAGACTCAAAGAAAGATTTGAAAGAACTGGATGTTACGAACAAAACTTGGAAAGGCAGAAAAGACCCGCAAATGAAGAAACTGAATATCTTGTTATGAAAACTTTGTAGGCAGTTAGAAAAGGAGAGAGGTGTTGCTAATCTACGGCAAATAGAATAATTAGAAAACATAAATTTCACCCATACCATATTCAACTGGTACAAGAGCTGGATCAAGACGATTTCAATCGAAGACTTGAATTTTGTACTTGGGCATTAGCAAAAAATAGAGAAGAACATGATTTTTTCAATAACATTTTATTTACTGACGAAGCGACATTTCATAAAAATGGATACGTCAACCGACATAATTTCCACTATTATAGTTCTGAAAACCCCAGATTCATTATCCCCTTGGATCACCAGCATAGATGGTCTCTTAATGTATGGGCTAGTATAATCGGTAACCGTATCATTGGACCTTATTTTTTCGAAAATTGAGTTAATGGAGACACTTTCCTAAATTTACTGCAAAACAGTTTGCAGGAGTGGATTGACGAATTACCTTTGAATCTAGTGAGGCGGATGTGGTTCCAACTAGATGGCGCTCCGGCACATTTTAGCAGGCAGGTGAGGAAATTTTTAGAGGCGAATTATGAAAATAAATGGATTGGTAGGGGAGGTCCAGTATCATGGCCGGCAAGGTCTCCGGACCTCACAAAACTAGTTTTTTTCTTGTGGGGTTTTGTTAAAGAGCAAGTTTACCAAACGCCACCTACTACCAAAATGAGAATTAGAAATGCATGTACAAATATCAATGCCGCGATGCTGAATAGAGTTAACAATTCCTTTGTGAATCGGCTACAAGTGTGTGTTGAAAGAAATAGTGGTCATATTGAACATTTAATCAAGTGATTGTAGGACTTCTTTTTCTGTTGTGTCTCTTTAATTAAAATATTTATTTGCCTTTTTACATAAAGAAAAATAGAAGACTGAATTTTTAATTTTGCGTTTTTTACTATGTATTAATGTACGGGGTGGCCAACTAAGAATGGACGCCGGCCATAACTCGCTAACCGTTAATCATATAACTTGGGGGAAAAAAAATTATTAGCTAAATCGACTAAGAGAAATCGCTGGAAAATATTTTGAAGTTCCGCATATGGCCGCTAGGGGGCGCAACTGTTATGGTCAATCAGAAAAAGGGCTGTTTCTTAAAAAATATTCATGTAAAGGTATATTATAAATACTGCCATCGTAAAGAGTAGAAAAATTGTGATTTTTTTGTTAAGGATATTTTGCTCTATCTCGTAAAATGTAGTGGTGGGGGAAGGTCAAACATGTTTTTATTTAAATGTCAATAACTCCGTTATAAGTCAACGGAATTGAACAAACTAGGTCTCGTTTAAAAGAGCCCATCTTAACTAATAATCTGATGTAAAAAAAAAATCCGATTTGATTTCGCCGTGGTAACTAGAGGGCGCTGATTGACATCACAACAATTATTACGCATTATTTTGAAAATTTTAAATAGCACGCTATATCTCTTTTAACACAATTTAATAGAGGAGGAAATTCTCAATAAGTCAGTGCAAATTTCAGCTTCCTAACTTTTTTCAAACCGGAAATATAAATAAAACAAATATTAGGGCGCTGGGTACGCAACATCTCCCTAATCTGTATGGACATAGCCTACATCACAATAATTCAGTAATAATACCACAGATAATATTCAACGCAATTCGCTAAAAATTATACTAATGTTCTGAAATAACCACCAGGTGGCGCAGTAGACGTTAATAAGCATAGTTTTACTCGCAATTTTACTTTTCTCTATATTTTTTTGTAGTTTACTCTATTTTCAGTAAGTTAGATATTATAAGGTAATAAATAAGAAAAATCCTAATATATTCGACCGTTGCAAATCTCCGTCTTTCTTAAAATCGACAATTTATGCACAAGAATAACAATAAACTAAAAACATAGATAAATAATAATTCCTTAGCAATTTTCTGCTACATCAAGCAAAAAAAATAGTAGGCTGTGAAAACAAAATTGAAAGTAATACGTCAAAAAATAAACAATAGTTTCTTGTCAGTGCCTTTTACCTAGTTGCTATTTATCGTTCTTGAATTTCCTAATAGTATTGCTATCATTTCGCGTTTTTGTCCGAGATTTTCGTGTTTTTTGAGTTTTTCTAGTTGCTGTTGTTCATGTTATTGTTGTAGTTCGTATTTTTCTTGTTCAAGATTTGTTATTGTTCGTGTTGCGTTGTGTTAAGAACAAAATGATTTATACAAATCAAGAACTATTCGACATGATAGGTGTTTATTTTGAATGTTTGAGAAATGCTACGGTTGCTGCAAGAGTATATGCGCAGGAATATCCGCAGAGACGCCACCAAAGTAAAAAGGTTTTTCTTCGAGTGATCCAACGTTTGCGAACCACTGGAAACGTGCATATTCCCGTATACCGCAGACAACGCAGAGGACGCACCGAAGAGAATGTAATTAATGTGCTAGCGCATATCGAGTTTAATCCTCAACTAAGTACTCGAATTATTGCGCTAGACCTAGGAGTAACGCGAACCACTGTTCAAAATATACTCAAAGAGCACAGGTAAGCAACGACATTGCAAATATAAACTGGACATATTTTTTAACAAAAGTCACGTGATTCTGATGTCACATAGGTCTTTAAGCCTAGAAAACCAATAATTTCCTGGAACATCAATTAAATATCTTCATCTTGTTTTAGGTTACATCCATATCACTTAGTGCTGCATCAGGAATTGACTGCTGCAGATTTTGATCACAGACTAAACCATTGTCACTGGCTTTTGGGTGTAATGAGGGAAGATCGGCAATTTCTGAGGCGAATATTGTGGACCGATGAGGCTACCTTCCAGAGCGATGGACGTGTCAATCTTCACAATACACATTATTGGTCCAGAACAAATCCACATTGGATGCGCGAAGTCCAGCACCAAGGCCGTTGGTCTGTAAATTGTTGGGCAGGGATTTTAGGCGGACGAATTATCGGACCATTTTTTTTCGATAATCCATTGAATGGTGAGAGATATCTAAGATTTTTAAGGGAGGAATTGCCGATTTTGTTGGAGGACGTACCTCTGAACGTCAGACAACGATTGGTATACCAGCACGATGGTTGTCCAGCGCACTTCGCCGTCAACGTTCGGGAATTTTTAGATGCCCACTATCCTGGCCGATGGATAGGGCGAGGCGGCAACCTTCCATGGCCAGCTAGGTCACCCGACCTAACGTGTTTAGATTTTTATTTATGGGGTCGAGTGAAAGATTTAGTTTTTGCCACCAGACCCACTACACGGGAAAATATGATTCAGCGAATAAGAGACTGTATAAATACTATTTCAGTTGCTGAACTGGAGGCTGCAGTTTTATCCACGCGAGATAGGATGCATAAGTGCATCGAAAACGATGGCCGATAATTTGAACATTTAGGGCGGCATTAATTGAATTATATTTTTATTATCGTTTCTTTCACACGTTCCATTTAAATGGCTTTCATTTCCCATTATAATGAAAATTTAATATTGCACTTATTGGACTCCTACTGCGCCACCTGGTGGTTATTTTAGAACATTAGTATAATTTTTAGCGATTTGCGTTGAATATTATCTGTGGTATTATTACTGAATTATTGTGATGTAGGCTATGTCCATACAGATTAGGGAGATGTTGCGTACCCAGCGCCCTAATATTTGTTTTATTTATATTTCCGGTTTGAAAAAAGTTAGGAAGCTGAAATTTGCACTGACTTATTAAGAATTTCCTCTTCTATTAAATTGTGTTAAAAGAGATATAGCGTGCTATTTAAAATTTTCAAAATAATGCGTAATAATTGTTGTGATGTCAATCAGCGCCCTCTAGTTACCACGGCGAAATCAAATCGGATTTTTTTTTACATCAGATTATTATTTAAGATGGGCTCTTTTAAACGAGACCTAGTTTGTTCAATTCCGTTGACTTATAACGGAGTTATTGACATTTAAATAAAAACATGTTTGACCTTCCCCCACCACTACATTTTACGAGATAGAGCAAAATATCCTTAACAAAAAAATCACAATTTTTCTACTCTTTACGATGGCAGTATTTATAATATACCTTTACATGAATATTTTTTAAGAAACAGCCCTTTTTCTGATTGACCATAACAGTTGCGCCCCCTAGCGGCCATATGCGGAACTTCAAAATATTTTCCAGCGATTTCTCTTAGTCGATTTAGCTAATAATTTTTTTTCCCCCAAGTTATATGATTAACGGTTAGCGAGTTATGGCCGTCGTCCATTCTTAGTTGGCCACCCGGTACAGGGTGATTCGCCGAGATTTGCCACCCCCCTTAATTCCTTTATTTTTAATAACAGAGAAAAATTTGAAATACAAAAGTGTCCCTCGGACATCAACTTTATTATTCTAAATGGAACACCCTGTATGTTATTACATTTTTGGATTCCTCGGAAAATTCTATAAATTCGATAATAAAGCAAATTCTAAGGCGATTGCCAAATAATAAATACAAAAATGTCAAAATCTCGGAAACTATGACAAATAGGTATAGGACGTATTTATAACGAAAGATAGGGTTTTGGGTCACGAATAGTCTAAAATATTAAAATACTATACATTCCATTTAAAAAAATGAAGATATGATGTTTTTAATTTTTTTAATTTTTCCTACTTATCTTATCGTTGAAAGTCAACCCATACTTTTGTTAATGTTCCTGCCAAAAATCATAATCCTATATCAAAAAGCCAACGGCCCACGTCGTTTGAAAAAAGGCACTGCAATTCATAATTTTTTACAAAATGGCGGATATTAGAAAAACTATCAGATTTAGACATAGGACATGTTATACAAAAAATCTGTAGAATCACGAGCAGAATCTAAATATGCAAAAAATATACAGGGTGTCCCATAAGAAAAAACACAACTTTGCTTTGCTACAGATTTTTGAGACACCCTGTATAAATGAAAGTAATTTTAGGTTATGTAGCCCGTATTGTTATACAACTAAAACCATTGAATGTGAATTTTCGGTGTATTCGGGAGAATTTCCAGGTGGAATCTGATCTGCTAATCGTTGTCGAACGTTTATGAAATGATTATTCATTTCCTCCCAGATCTCTTCTTCAGTTTCAATTTGTTTATTATTAATATAAAGGTGGTCAATTTGTGTTTTCTTTTTCGCTGGTTTTCCATGGAGTTAAATATTTATATTTTGTCCATAATACTTTTTGATTCCCTGTTTTTTTAATCGAATCATCTTTTTTACATTTTTTACTTAAAGTTTCATAAATTTTTTATTTTTTG
The DNA here is from genome assembly GCA_030620095.1 of Kuschelorhynchus macadamiae. Lineage (NCBI taxonomy): Eukaryota > Metazoa > Arthropoda > Insecta > Coleoptera > Curculionidae > Kuschelorhynchus > Kuschelorhynchus macadamiae. The sequence continues at coordinate 303,440 of JAUTXW010002298.1, forward strand.
GCTGTTTTTTCTTTTTATGGTAATATTTATCTTGACTTTTAATTAGATTTGCCAAAGATTCGTCAAACCGTAGTTTTGAATTTTCTTTCATTTTTATTTTCCGGATATAAGAGTTTACTTCAAAAACTGTTTTGTTATATATTAAGTAGGGAATTAAATCACGTTTTAATTTGTGTAAGTTAAATTTTTGGATATCAATATACATATATTTGGTTTTTTCTTTGAATGAAATTAACATATTAATAATTTGGATTTTATGATCGGATATTGGGCTATTAATAAAGTTTACTTGAATTTGATAAAATATGATCTATTAAGGATTCGGAATTTCCAAAAGCTCCTGTGGAATATTTTTCATTGCACAAGTAAAAGCTGTATGAATAATAAATATCCTTTAGTTTTTTAGTTTCATTGTTTATCTTCAATATATTAATATTTATATCTCCCGCTATAATACAGTTCAATTTATTTTTTGAAAATCCTTCGAATGTTTTATCCAATAAATTTAAGAATCTAGATGTATTTGTAGGAGGATTATATATTCCACAAATAGTTAAATTCGGTTTTTTTAATTTGGACAGTTACCAAAGATTTGTTTATTATTAATGTTGCTCTCAACACCTATTTTTTGGGAGATACTGTATACATAAAAATATTTTTGCAAAATGCCCCTTTAGTAACCAAGAAACTTTTTTATTTAAAGTTTTATTGTAGACGTAAACTCCAATGAGATATCTAAGAATACACAAATAAACACTCTGAAAATATTAACGTTTTAAATGTAAGCTTACTACATTTGCACGAGAAAAGATCTCGGAGCAAAGCTGGTATCGAAATTAATATTTTTATTTGGAACACAAATTTAACAAAGTTGTTATGAATTAAAACATGAATATTTTTTTGTGGTAGTATTATTAACACCGTTAATATTGTTGTTAATAATTGTTTTAGAGTATTTATAATGTCAGTCAAAGTGGGTGGCCTGGGCCTGAATCTAACCGCGGCCAATAGAGTAATCATTTTGAATGTAAGCTGGAATCCTTCAAATGACACCCAGAGTGTTTTCAGAGCATTTAGGTTTGGTCAAACTAAGGCTGTGTACGTTTATAGGCTGATAGCAATGGTAAGTGGAAACTGCTTTTTCCCCGTTTTATAAAATAAGGACATTTGGGATTTAAAAGAGCTTTTGAGGCTATTGACCAACAAAATATTGTATAAAAGTTCAAAAATGATCTAGAACGAAATGGTTTTCGATAACGATCCTCTTGTTGATTAGAGTGCTATATTATTTGGGGTTAGGATCCAGTAAAAAAAAACAAAAGTCTTTACAATTATCGACGTTTCGCAACTTTATTGTTGCATCCTTAGAACACTAAAATGCCAGAAAAGAAAAACATATTTATGAGTTAAAACATTGAAAACTAAGCAATTAAAACATTATTACAAGTTAAAATTTACAGAAATTGTTACAGAAACGACTTGATAAAAATAAGGTCATTTTATCAACCTATAGGAGATTCGCAGCACATGTTAAGTTTACATTAATCTATTTAAACTATTTACCATATAAGTATTTACTAAGCTCTTTACTGAATTATTTACTATATAACTACCAAAAATATACAAATGATTCTTAAAATTTTGTGTGTATTTTTGTATTTCTTGCTATTTACGTGGCCGTGAGTCGATAACTTTATAATATACGTAGATATTAAAAGGAAGATTTAGAAGAAAGGAGTTGGATTAATATGATTAACTCTTCCAGTCCTTTTGTTGTTTAATTAATTTCGTATTAATAACTTTTATTGCGAGTCTCCTATAGGTTGATTGAAATTTGATAAAACGGACCTTATTTTTTTCGGGTTCTTTCTGTAACAATTTCTGTAAATTTTAACTCGTAAAAATGTTTTAATTCTTTAGTTTTAACTAATGTTCTAACACATAAATATGTTTTTCTTGTCTGGCATTTTAGTGTCCTGAGGATGCAACAATAAAGTTGCGAAACGTCGACAGTTTAAAACAAAGGCTTTTGATTTTTTTTTTACTGGATTCTAACCCCAAATAATACACCACTCTAATATTATCTAGTTCAGGGGTGCTCAAACGGTCGATCGCGAGTGTTTTTTGAGTAGATCTCGAGAAGAAATGTTTTTTTAATAAGTAGGTACTTAATTAAACTACAAAAATTTATTACGTAATAAAATAACACTCTGCTAGCGACAAAAGGCGGCTTTATCAAAGCAACGCCCGGTACTTGTCAAAGAAAAGTCGCGTTTTTTATTCTTGCCGCTTTTCACGCCGACATAAATGTTGCGCCTGAACAGAAATCATGTCTGCTATTAGAGAACTTCAGTTATCTCGTCCGACTGTCACAAGGCGTATTGAAGTCATGAGTCAGGACATGGCAGATAAACTAAAAAATGATATCATGGAATGTACATACTTTTCTTTACAGTTCGACGAATCCACCGATATGACAGACACTGGCCAGCTGTGTATTTTTATTCGGATGGTATTCAATGACATGTTGGCTAAGGAGGAATTTTTGACAATCATTCCTCTGAAGGGGAAGACCCTTGGCTATGATATATATGACGTTTTCTTCAATTTTGTAAAAAACTACAAGCTCCCAATATATAAATTAGTGAGCATTACAACCAATGACTGAAAACAAAAACGGTTTTGTGGCATTGTGTCGAGCTAATGAAAATTTCCCTTCATTTTTTTCAATCCATTGCATTATACATCAACAAGTTTTGTGTTCAAAAGTTTTAAACACGGAGGAAATTATGGGCATTGCAACAAAAATTGTGAATTCCATCCGTGCACGTAGCTTGCAACGGCGGCTCTAAGTTGCTGTTGGAAGATAGGGAGTCAGCTGAACACACTGATTTAGTTCTTCACACGGACGTCAGGTGGTTGAGTAGCGGAAAATTCCTAGAAAGGTTTCAAGAATTACTGCCCGAGATAACAGCTTTTCTAGATGAAAGAGGTGATGACACTCAGATGTTGAACAACGAAAAATGGCTTACTGATTTGGCATTTTTGACTGACATCACATTGCACTTAAACACCATTAACTTGGAGCTTCAAGGTAAAGGAAAAATTGTTATTGAGATGATTAGCGCAGTAAACGCATTCAAAAGTAAATTGCAACTTATGATAGATCAACTGAAAAGAAAGGATCTGAAACATTTTCCGTCTTTGAAAGCAAGGATTCCTCAGTTGAATTATGATACGTATGAGACTGAACTATCAAATATTTTGGGACAATTCGAAATGCGTTTTTATGATTGTAGTACATTGGCAAATGTAGCATCATTTATGAGTTATCCTTTGTCATGCAAAAACATTGAGGAATTAGCTACTGAAATAGCAAGTCAGTTTAATATGAACTCATGTTCTGTTGAAAATGAGTTGCTGCAGATTATATTAGATACACATCTCAAAGCTACAGCATCTGATACAAATTTCTGGTGTTTTATATCTGAAGATAAATATCCGAATCTAAGGCAAATCGCCCTTCAACTGGCAGCAATGTTTGAGTCAACTTACTTGTGCGAGTCTGCATTTTTTGAAATGAAGATAATTAAGTCAAAATATCGCAATCGACTAACTGACGATCATATGTCATCATGCTTGCGATTAGCACTCAGAGGTTACGTACCATCTTATGAAAAGTATGCTGAGGACATGCAGTGCCACGCTTCAACATCCAAAGTCACTCCTTAGTTAAGTTTAACACCATATGTAACTCTTTTGTTTTGTAACAACCAATAAACTCGCAATTTTGAATAACTATGAGTTTTTTCATTGATATTGTAGAGAAGAACCTAACTAAACCTAACTCAAACCTTGACTAAAATAATGTATATTGAGGTAGATCGCCAGCAGTTCAAGTTTGAGCACCCCTGATCTAGTTCATACCATATTCCGAAAATAGATAAAGTGGATGTTTACATTAGGCCATATTATGTTTTAAAGCAATTTTGTCATATTGGTGTATCGTCTTGTTCTGTTTAAAAAAAAAGTCTTGGTTTTCTTAAGGACGTTCGAAGCTATTAACCAGGAAAAGTTATTTTTTGTAAAAGTCATATTGATATATTTATTGTACAAGTTATATCCCTGTTTAAAGATTATCTAAAAACACTGAATACTGGAAATGATGTAGATGAGTGAATGTTTACGTCACGAAATGATAATAAAATGTTATCTGTTTGATATACATTTTAACTCATATAATTTTATTGGGTGGTAGTCATATTAGAGTGTCTTTTTTGTTCCAGTTTCCTAATTACGTCATTACAATAACGGACCAGCTTAGAGTACTCCTTTTTTGTGTATGTTTCCTGATCAAAAGCTTCAAGATGCGGCTTAGTGCCATTTTTAAGGAAACAAATTAATAGAAAGGGGGTTAAGTAGCTCATTTTTTGAATTCATTTCCAACTTATGGGGACAAAATTACACATTTCAAAATACCGACCATTCTTGAAATCTTACAAAACTCGTGTATTTTATTTCTCACGTGATCCCTATTTAAAGTTTTCCTGTAAGTTACAGTTATACATCAGTTATATCTACAGAGTATTGTGGCAGTGTCGGGGGTGGTCGCTAAAGAATCACCCATCGTACCATAAACGTTTGTGTGAGTTCAGCTAGAAGTAAACAAACACATCATCCTATCTCCGCAGAGGCGCCGTTTCTTTAGAGTTAGTCTTATAATAGATATCTTAGCGTAAAGTCTATTAGTTGTATTGTACTGAGTATTTAATATAGTTAGTGTTATTTGTTAACGAATTGTTTTTTATAAATTTTTCTTCTTTATAAAACACCCTATAATTAGAAAAATACTATACTTGGCCCACACTCATATAAAAATATTTCTATTAGGGATCATTTGAGGTATAAAATATTGGAGTTTTGGAACTATTTAAGAATTATTCTCGATTATTTAGGTTCTGTCTCATTTACAAATATATATATATATATATATATATATATATATATATATATATATATATATATATATATATATATATATATATATATATATATATATATATATATATATATATATATATATATATATATATATATATATATATATATATATATATATATATATATATATATATATATATATATATATTAGAAATGAATTAAAGATAAAAAGATCTTTAAAAATGTTTCTACTCAATTGGCACACTCCTTTTTTTGTGCATGTTTCCTTATACAAAAAAAAAGGAGTGTGCCAGATTTAGTGTTGACTGGTTAAAGTCAAGGGGAGGAGAGGTGACCTTACAAGTACCGGACTTTATTCGTTTTCAGTACTCGGTGACTAAAACGAACAAAACATTATAAATGAAGGTGCCATATTTACAAGGGATAATTAATAGATATATAAGAGGAGAATCATTATAACTCGGTTTGTAAAGGTAATACATTTAGAATATAGCATTATTTTATTAAACTAGCTAATACATTAATATTAAACTAACTAAATTATATTAACTAAAACGTAATGTAAGGTTCTTAGCATTTGATACTTAAAATAATATCTGTTGAAATGGGTTTTAAGAGTCTGAAAGTACTGACTTTTATGTTTAGGTATTTAATTTTAGAAATTAGCATATACAGGGTGAATCAAATTGATATATTTGTATCTTGGAAGCTTTGTTGTAAAGAAATGGTAAAACTTGGGAAAATATTAGACCTACTAACGTTTGCGGATTACTTTTAGCTATTTCGACTTTTGAAATGTTTAGGAACTCATAAAATGATGCATTTTCAGATAAACTACTGCATCTACATATGACAAATTCAACTTCCATAGGCCGCTGCAAACTTGAAAATTTGATACCCTATTTTCATGTTGTTAATGCTCATCTAAAGCAAAAATCTATATTACTAGCACTTATTTAATTATACCACCGGCAAAGTTGGCTATGGATTCAAAATAATCTAGTGTTCAAAGGAATCCTTTTTTAACATTAATTAATAGCACTAATAATTCGATCTCTTAAAATATCCAAATTTTCAAGTTGAATTAAATAGACTTTTTCTTTGATATGACACCAGAAGAAAAAATCTAGAGGTGTCAAATCAGGCGAACGTGCTGGCCACCTTACAGGTCCATTCGTTCCTATCGATTGGTCCCCAAACCTCTCATTTAAATAATTTACACAAATTCGAGCATTATGGGTCGGTGCACCATCTTATAGTAGATGTTGGGAATTTCTGCAAGAGGTAAATTGTCCAAAAAATCGGTAACTGTTGTTTCTAGAAAGTTCAAATAAGTTTGTGCCGTAAGGGGCCCATTAAAAATATTGGGCTCACAATTCTCGTTCCTAAAACACCTGGCTACACATTAACACCAAAGCGTTCTTGGAAAGATCCTTCTCTAAATAAATGTTGATTTTCATTTGCCCAATATCTTAGTTGTTCCTGTTGAACATTCCCAGATTCATTAACACCCAAGTGTTGGTGGATTTGGTATTTGTAGGGCTTGTACTTACGTTTCTTCAAAATTTTCCTTGCACTTTCTCTGTTAACTCCAACTTCACTTTCAGTTTGGCGTGTAGAAATACTTGGATCAGCATTCACACATGCCAGAACTTTTATTTCAGCTTCTTCACTAATAATGAATTTTCTTTCATTTTCATTTTGGGGAACTGATTTCAAATGTTGTACTAGTCACGGAAAATAGGCATAGCAGGGTTGGTTTCTGTCGGGGTATCGCTCTGTGTAGAGTGTTTGAGCCTGGCTTTTGTTTTGCAAGTACTCGTCATAAACTAATACCCCAATAGAGACACGAAATAAAGCACGAGAATTTACAAAAAGTACAACAATCTGCCAAGCCCACACGTGATAAAAGTTACTTGTCAAAATTCAATTGTTTTTAAAAACCATACCACCACGGTCATGGCTAATATGATTATTTTAATTTTAGCCAGACTTTGTTTATAGGTAGTTATCACACTAGGATAAGTTATCATTAACTTAACTTTCATAAACAACTGCAAAATTGAAAATTAGGTACCCTATTTTTATGATGTTAATATTTATCCAAAGCGAAAAACAGTCAGTATGGTACAGGGTATGATTAAAACTTGAAAAATCTGTTTGCGAAAAACACATTTTTTTTAAACTCGGAACATTTTTTTTTGACATTTTGTTGGATGAAGGCTTGAGTAAGGAGTATATAACCGTGATTGTTTTTATCCTGGCCTACTCCGTTTTTCCACAAAATACAATTAAGTGGGAATTATGGCACATTTTTAATTGGCTTTATTTGGAAAACTATACATTTTAGACATAGGTTATGTTATACAAAAGTTGTTTAGAATTGTTAAGGAAACCGAAAACGATATTCATTTGCACGCACTGACCTACATACTAAACATTTAGAGAATAGGGATCCCATGCTGATGATAACTGGCATAGAAAAAGGTTATGATACCGAAAATTTCGTCAAAGAATTTATTGAGGAAAACCCAGAAATTAAAGCTGTGTTTGGAGAAAACCGTGTAGAAACCAAAGAAAAGAGAATTGGATCTTAGAGCTGAATTCAGATATTTTCAAATGGTTAATAAGAAAGGACAATCTAAGTCTAGATCTGACCAAAGTGTACATACAAGAACGTACAAATCTGGCTATGTGTTTTAAGTGTTGTTATTTTGGACATGTAGCTAAGTTCTGTAAGGGAGAACCTCGCTGTTTTAAATGTGGAGACAAACATGAAAGCAGCAAATGTCCTGAAAATAGTCCACTAAACTGTCCAGACTGTCAACTTTTAAACTTACAAGATCGAACACATTTTGCTAGGGATCCGAGATGCCCAGCTTTCCTACAGAAAATTAATAGGGTACGCCAACAAACAAATTATGGGACCAGCAATCAGCAGCCTTTTTTAAAATGATAACTAGTACAACCAAACTCAATGAGGTAATTTTTAGTACAGACAACAATGTCCAGGGTAATGGCACTTTCGACCTAGCCAGCATAATTCAACAAAACCTGCAATCTATCGGAAACTCTGTGGATATGCTGAACCATTTGCTGGAAGAACATTCCGAGTGTAATGTGCTATGTATTACAGAACACTGGAAGAAACCTAAGCAGATAGAAATGTACAATATAGACAATTATAAACTAGCATCATTTTTTTGTAAAGATGAAGGTTATGGAGGGGCAGCAATATGTGAAAAATAACATTAAATTTAGTGCGCGAAAAAAAGTAAATCAGCTAGCAACAAGCGGACATTATGAATGTGCTTGTGTGGAGTGTACCATTGGGAAACAACAATATATTATAGGAGTGATCTACAGACAATCTAATGGAGATGTGAACCTCTTTTTTCTAAAACTTGAAGAATTATTGCCACAAACAGTGAATGAGCAAAGTTGTTTCTAGCTGGCGATTTTAATATTGAACTTATTGAAAATAATAACAATAAAACGATATTTTTGTCAATATTGAGTTCCTTTAATATGTCCCCAACAATAATGACCAATACTAGAATAACTTCAGTATCCAAAAGTTGTATTGATAATATTTTCTCTAACATCCAAACATATGAAAGCAGCATCATCAATACCGTTATATCAGACCATACTGTCCAAAAAGTCATTTTTAGAACTAAAAAACTAAATATGTTTCATTACCATAAAAGATTTTTCTCTGAAGCTAATAAGCAACATTTTGTTCAGTGCTTAAAAGAAGAACAATGGCTAAATGTTTATAATAGTGACAAGTCTGATATAAATCATAAAATCATTGTTTCCCTAAGGTTCTAGTATCTCACAAAAAGACTAATAATAAACACGTATATAAGAAAAACGAACAAGTTAAAAATATAAAAAGTAGATTAGATATTTTATTAGCTCTAAAACAGCACAGTAATGTTTATTGTGAAATGTATAAAGATGTAAAAAGACAATATGATAAAACGCTTGTAAAATGTAGGGCAGAAAGTTATGTAAATAGAATTAAAAAATCAGACAATAAAAATAAGGGTATGTGGTCCGTTTTTCGGGAACTTACTTGTGGAGCGGGGTTCAAACGTCAACAATCATTGGCAGGGCCGAGGAAATGGCAAACAATTACAATTCCTTTTTGTTCAAAATAGTACCAGATCTAATAAAAAATATTAAAGACATAGAATGGAGCTCACAGATAAACATAAATGAAAACAATTTTATACTTACCCCAATCACATTAGCCGAACTAATTAGTATATCCAAAAAGATAAAACAAACATAGCAGTGGGGATGATGATATTCCAACAAGCATAGTTAAGCTTGGCATTCCAATGATTGCAGATGTCCTCTGCTTTATAGTGAACAACTCGTTTGAACAGGGCATTTTTCCGGATCAATTAAAACTAGCTCTTATTAAACCACTTTACAAAAATAAAGGAGAAAAAAAGTGGATAATTATAGACCGATTAGCTTACTACTTGGATTTTCCAAGCTTTTTGAGTTAGTTGCTTGTGATCAATTAATGGCTTTCCTTAGAGATAATAAAATTTTCTCTGATAATCAACACGGTTTTTTGCCGGGAAGATCAACTCAAACTGCGATTTTTCAATTTGTGCAAGCAGTGTTGGACTGTTTGGAGGAGGGAAAGATGGCAATGGGAATATTTTTAGATCTTTCAAAAGCATATGACTGTTTGGATCGGGAACTTTTACTTAAAAAATGCAATTATATGGTATCAGGGAAAATGCTCTAAAATAGTTCACGTCATATCTTCTATCTCAGAGGGTAGTTATTAAGAAAGGTAATATTTCCTGTAGATCTGAAGTTCTGCATAATACAGTGGGCGTTCCACAAGGCAGTATTTTGGGGCCAATTTTGTTTATAATTTTTGTAAATGACCTACACTTTGAGATTGAAAACACTCAATTTGGATTAACATCTTATGCTGACGAAACAAATTTATTGGTCGGAGGGTATCAATTGTCTGATGTTGATCAGGGTAACCAACTTTTTCAACAAAGTAGCATCTGGTTTGATAAAAATAGACTACTGTTAAATAAAAATAAAACAAACATTATTATATTTAAAATCAAACATAATAAAAAAGTAATACCTAAGGACGTAATTATCAATAATAAACCGGTAGTGATATAAAAAGGAACAAAGTTTTTGGGAATTCATATTGATGAGTCTAGATTGGTCAAATCATATAGATAAGCTTGCTGAAAAATTAAATAAGATGTGTTATTGTTTTCGCTACTTTAAATGTACTTTAAGATTTGGTATTACATTCTGGGCGTCAAGCTCGAAAACACAGAGCATTTTTGTCATTCAAAAAAGAATACTTAGAATTATGTTTGGAATGTCTTACTTAGAGTCATGTAGAGGTGTTTTTAAATGTAAAAGAATATTAACTGTATATGCTCTGTATATATTCGATGCGATAATGTTCTTTTGCAGAAACAGACAAAAGCTTGGTACCATCATACAACATAATTATAACACTCATACAATTAATGTTAATTATCCTGTTCACCGGTTAACTCTCTTTGAAAAGGGACCTTATTACATGTGTATAAAACTATATAACAAATTAAATGATGAGTTAAAAAGAGTAACAAATAAAAGAATATTTAAGCGCAAATTAAAACAGTTTCTCCTGGACCTAGAGCCATATAATATTAACGAATATCTAAGTCTGTAGGATGAGTAATATTGATATTGTGACGTAATTTCATTTTATGTTTGTACAGTTGTATTGACTAATGTAATTTGAAATAAAGAATTATCAGATCAATTGTTTTTACGTTACAAATGTTCAGAATATTCAACCCTATCAACACATCAAATTCTATATTTTTATCTCTAGCCGTTTTCAAATGGCGCCCTGGGTAGTGGTTTCATTGTCAGCCGGTATAATTGTAAATACAGTTTAAAAGCATAAAATCTGAAAGTATGCAGTAACTTTTTTTTATATTAAATTTTTCTTCACTTTAGCTATAGGGATCGTTGATTTTTCTAGGATACGGTAGAAGAAAAGATGTACCAAAGAGTCGTAACAAAACTGGCTATAGCCCACCGAGTCGTCGATAAACACCAAATAACCCGGCACTACAGCGAGGCTGACATCCAAGAATTCTACTCAATTAGGCCCTCGATCGGGGGGAATAGGCCGGTGCCCAACGTTCCTGAAGATAGGGTAAATATCGAATGTTTTTAGAAGAAATTGTTACGAGAAACTATGCATTTGTAACTTTTTATAACGCTAAATATTATATTTCAATCATTTTTCGTGTTATTTATAGAACACCGAGGTTAAATAAATCTTTTTATTATTTAAAGTATTTTGGTTTGTAAAATATTTAAGCATTTTGCCTAAATGTTAATTTTTTTTTAAATTTTTTTAGCTAAGCATTTGATATTAACCATTAGTTCTTTCAGTGATAGATGTAAAAAGTTTGAGTCCTCGATATTTGCTTGAAATGGCAACCACTTTTTAAATTTAAAAAAGAAATATCTCAAAGATGAGGCGACATCGTCTAATTGCGCATGGTCAACCAAAGAATAAAGAACGAATGATATACTTAATTTAATTCTAAGAAATTATGACAAAAAATTTCTTCATAAACAATTGTAAAAGTATATTTCTTTTATGAACTTGACTTGTATTATACTAAAAAAGAATGAATAACGATTGCACTAGGTTCAAAGACTATGGCAACGATGGACTTAAAAGTCAAAACAGAGCAAAATTGCTCATCTGCAATCATATTAATGCAAGTTGAAAAAGTGAGTTTTTGTCGAGAATAAAAGTCAAAACAGAGCAAAATTGCTCATCTGCAATCATATTAATGCAAGTTGAAAAGGTGAGTTTTTGTCGAGAATGGAAACCGAAACCGATGAGAAAGTTAGTAAATATTTGAAATTAAAGACAATGGAAAAAGGAAAGTCTATCCTCGAGTATAGAAACTGAAAATTGGTCGAGGGCAGATTTTTTAAAACTTTCCATTGCCTTTAATTTCAAAAATTTACTAACTTTCGCACAGGTTTCGGTTTCCATAATCCACAAAAACTCACCTTTCCTTCTTGCAATTGCAGCTTACGTCTCTTTGCGTACATAAAATGAAATTTCAACACGGACCAAACCTCCAAATCATAGGGCCTCGCATTGCTAGTTTACTATCGGGGTCATCAATAACTTAGTTGGTGGAGCAACGTCCCTGTAAAACAGAGGTTGTGGGTTTAATTCCAAAAATTTATTAACTCAAACTGATTCATATTTCTTATGGGAGTTTCCTTGAAGCAGCTTCCTTCCGAGCGGCTAGCATATTTGTAAACAACGGACGCGTTATGCATTCGTTAAATATCGGTGGTCCGAACAAGGTTTGTATTCAGCAGACGCGTCCGCCTGATACGTCTGCTGTTTACACAGAGCTCCATCCTCTTTTTATTAGGCAACAATACACGCACCTGACTGATACGTTGGTTATTATACCGCTGTATGCCAATATTTAATTTGTTTTTAAAATAAAGAAAGGGGAATGAAGAGGAAGTAGAGGTAAGTGAGAAACGTTTCAACAAAATATCCTTTTTAACATTTCTATAACCGCGACCAGAGTGATAGCAACGGTATGTTCCACTTGGGCACTTGCTATAGGCCCTATTCTATAAAGTGCTTACGCCTAATTTCTAAATGTGCTTTTTTATATATTTGTATATCGCTTTGAATTTTAGAGACATAAAGGATGAGTTAACTGTTGTTAATTTTACAGAATGGTAGTGCTGCTGTAGCCATTAATATCGGACTCTATAAAAAGTTTATTGATCCTTAGTATTCGTTTTTGTTGCGGGTCCTAGAACAAAAATAAGTAGATTTTAATAATTATGTTTAAGGATACTTTAATTTAAAAGTGACGCACGAGGCCTAAAGAAACAGAGTTGAAAATATACAGAGTATTGCATACAGCCACCTATTGTTTTAAGATACCTGACCTGTGGTTGGAAACGTAGTAGTAGAGTCAAGGGCGGATCTATAGGGGTGATAATGGGAGTAATAATTACCATCCAACCCCCTAGACTGATCAATCAATAACAAATCAACATTCATCACTTGTGTCATCATGGCGTTCAATTCACAAATAAATGTTTTTTTTCTGGTTCTTATATACAGGGTGCGTCAAACTCGTTGGCCTTTAAGAAGTATCGGGAGAAGCAATTAACAGATTACTGTAAAAAATTGGCTCGGGCTATAAAGTAACATAAATAATTATCTTTATAAAATATTTTACACTGTGCGGTGTTGCCGCTTCTACCCTAAACCGGTGTTAATATCATTTTTTAATGGAATGGCCTGTACATTATTGCATTTTTGCGTTAATTGTGCTAAACATTCTGAATACTTTTTGTGTTATATTTCCTATACCTAAATTCAACTGCTTTTGAGAAAATGATCATTAAATATTTACATATCTGACCCTTTGAAGCTTGAAAGCGACTTAACTTACAACAAAATGAATTTCACTTTCCTATCTTAGTTTTCAATTGTTTATTTCCTAACACCAATTTCTATTTTGTTAAGAAATGTCAATTTTGACAGAGTAATCTATGGAGTATATGTTGGTTCCTAACTTAATAGGATGATAATATTTTCTTTACGTCAAGTCGTTATACTCTGGCACCGATCTCCCTAGTTTTAGTCTTATAAATCCACTGTTTATTTTCTATGTTATCTCACTACTAGACTTTTATGTCTTAAATCATCGCAAGTAATTCAATGAAATTCGTAAAAAATGTAATCAGTAATATCAAAAAAAACTATAGTTACGTTAGTTCTATTTATCTATGGTAATATAATGTCTAGTAAATAGCAGATGCGTCAGGGCGAACTCGTCTGCCATTTACAAATCTTGGTTCGGCTTGCATCATTGAGCAGACGCGTCCACTGTTTACAAATATGCGAGCGGCTACCCCCATGGTGGCATACTAGGCAAAGTACCATTGTCTTTATGATATGCAACTTCCTATGTACAGAGTGGTCCACTAATAGAGGACGTCGGCTGTAGCTCGGGAAGTGTATGACAGAACTTAAGGAAAAACATATTTGTAGGTAAATCGGCCAAGAGAAATCGCTGTAAATTATTTTTAATTCGAAAGTTTTCCGCTAGGGGCGTATCAGCAACACAAAAGGGTAAATGCCAATTTTCTCTTAAATTTCAATAATTGAGATATGTTGAAAATATAAGCATTGTATTCTTCAACCAATTACACACTTTTTTGCTTCAAATCATTTTTGTCTATTTTCAAAAATAAAGTGGTGGGATAAGGTCAAGCATTTTTACTCACTCACAAAGTGATTTTTTACTCTTCTCGTGGAGTCATAAACTCTGCCGTATTGACTTTGTTAGTGATCACAAGATGGCGTTGTTTCGAAATTCTGCAAATAATGCTGATTTTCTCAAAAAAATCATATGGTACGCTATGACTTTTATATCTTAATTTATTTGGCAGTTATGAAGGGCATCAAATAGTGAAATAAAAAATCCAGGTTCGCATTTAAATTACGAAAGTTGATGATGGTCTCTCGAATCCGAAACGTCCGATCGGAAAGTTAACCTTGCCATTTTGTAGAGAAGAAAAAGTGACAATGGCAAAGTGGAAATTATGTTCATTTCTCACTTCAATTAATCCTAAAATTTTAGGAAAACGACTGGTAATAGCCAGTTTAAAGTAACATTAGGCGATAACGTTTTCTACTCTGCAACGACTCGTTTTACTTAATAGTAATACGTTATAGGTGTACATTTGAACGTAATGGAGTAGTCCCAGCAAGGTTCAGGAAGCTACTGATACTTAAAAGTTGTAATTTAGTAAACATATTAGGAACAGTAACTTTGAATATTTACTATTATGTCATGGAAAATAACTGTAAAGTATTACTTGCAGTAACAAATACATACATAATACTTAAAAACGTGTAACTCAAAGTGCTTGTTGACATATAGTAAGATTATTAGTAATAAATACGTAAAAACTCTTAAAGGATAGTAGTGGAATCAGTTATAGCTA
Source organism: Kuschelorhynchus macadamiae (assembly GCA_030620095.1). NCBI lineage: Eukaryota > Metazoa > Arthropoda > Insecta > Coleoptera > Curculionidae > Kuschelorhynchus > Kuschelorhynchus macadamiae. Next base: position 318,485 of record JAUTXW010002298.1, read on the forward strand.
CTTTAGTGCTAGCTGGACAGGACTCGGTTTAGGCAAAAAGATTAAACCGAGTTCTACCTTGCTTCATAGAAACAATACAAAAAAAAACAACGAAATGAACTAACAACAAATATATTTAAAATTACTGAAAACTACTTAGTGGTAATATGGTTTATTTAGCAAAAATGCTACTCTTACATTCTATTTAAATACAGAACCTATACATTTTATTAATATTACAAGAAGATTTTTTTATAAATCTTGTTTATTTAACAAATATTCTTTTAACTCTTTTTTAAATTAATTTCAAGACCTTTGTGGCCTAATAGATGGTTTTAATTTATTATAATTTATTAGACCATTATAAAACACCGACTTATAGCTTAACGATTTCGAAATTCTATATAGGCAAAAGCATATTATTTTGAATTTTATTTATAAATATGCAAACAAGAAAAAATATTAAATTCTTGACATTTAACCATTGTAATGTTTTTAACGTGATTGATATCTTAGTATATTTATTCATGCCTAAATTTATACGCATTGCTTTGTTTTGTAATATTTGTAATCTGTTTTTTATACCTTCATTGACGTTATTTATTTATTTATTTATTTATTTTTTATTTTTCAACATTTCCAACCAACTGTATAAGTTCATTGCAGGGAATTCTAACAATACTAATATTATAACAAACTAACAATTAAGAATAATATTAAATAACAAAATAAATAATAATTAAAGAACAAAATAAATAATATTAACACAGTAAAATTATTTTTTCTATAAATCACGTTTCGATAAAAAATGTTTTTTTACTTCTGCGTAAATGTGTTGGTAATTGATTATATATTAATATACCACTATATAATAAAGATTTTTTTGCAAAATTGCTTCGAATATCAGTTGTGTTTAATACATCTGTTTGTCGTGTGTCATGATTATGTATAGTACGTCTTTTTTCTAAATCTATATTGGATAATTTATCTTTTGTAAGTATTGAATGGATGAAAATGCATGTTTTTAACTAAATATGGTTAGTATCTAAATAGCCAAATTTTGTATATAAGTTTATTGTTGGTTCTAGGAAAGGAAGTTTATGTATACATTTAATAATTTTATTTTGTAAACAACATAAAGGTTTCAATGTTTTTAAATTAGCAGATCCCCAAGCTGAAATCAGATATTGCAATTTTGAATAATTAATGCAAAATAAATATTTTTCATAAATTTTAATGGTATGTTACAACGAATTTTGTATAGAATTCCTACTAGAGGAGACATACTTTTTCTAAGGTATTCTATATGATTCCTCCAACTTAAATTTTCACCCATGTATAGTCCCAAAAATTGAATGCATTTACTATAATTAATATTTTGTTGGTTGAATTTAATTGGGTCCATTTGATTACTTATATGATATTTGCTTATAAACATAAAAGAAGATTTTTCAAAATTTAAAGTTAGTTTATGAGATTGTAGCCAATTGGATATAATTGTTAAATCTTCTGCAATGTAGTATCTAATTTCTGAAAAATTATTTCCAAAATAAAAAATAGTTGTATCATCCGCAAATAGTTTTATAGTTCCATTAAGTTTTAAGTTTGAAATTGAATTTATGTATATTAAAAATAAAATAGGTCCTAATATTGAACCCTACACACACATGATATTTCTTTCCTAGAACTAATATTATTTCCAATTTGGACATATTGCTGCCTACTATTTAAGTAATTTTGAAACCAATAATAGATATTTCCTCGAATTCCAATATTGTATATTTTTTAATAAAATATTATGATTAATTGTGTCAAAAGCTTTCCATAAGTCTAAGGATAAGATACAACATTTTTTATTTTGATCAATTTTTAATTGAATATCAGTAATAATATCAATAACTGCAGTCTCTGTATCCCTAGACTTTCGAAACCCGTATTGACCACTGAATAGTAAATTTTTAATTTCTAAATAATTTGATAATTTACTGTGCATTACTTTTTCTAGAATTTTTGATAGAACTGGTAACACAGATATCGGTCTATAATTATTTGGATTAATATTATTTCCTCCTTTATATATTGGCGAAACTCTAGATATTTTCATTTTTTTAGGAAACAATAGGAACAATACCTGTTTTAAAAGATAAATGAATTAGATGTTTTAAAATTGGAATTAGTTCAATTTTGACTGTTTTAATAATTTTTATAGAAATGTTATCATGACCACTAGATTTTCTTGAATTCAGGTTATCAATAATTTCTTCTATAGCCTCATTACTTATGCTCGCTTCATCCATAAACATACAATTTTCTTGCATTGGCTCTGCTTCTAATTAGTCTTTTAATTTTTTACATACATTTTGTGCAATTTTGATAAAATGGTTATTCATTTTATCAAAATATTTATTAAATTATTATATAAAATTTGAACAGTACAGGTAATAAGGTAAAATTATTGTGTTATGTATCATCTTTTTAAACAAATAATTCAAATCTTTACTAGTTCTTTTTAAATAGTTTGTTTTTTTCGAAATTTTAGAAAAAATTGAATCTCGATTTGAATCAATTAAAATTCCTACGTTTTTAAAAGAAGTAACCATTTAAATTTTCATTATCGATTATAATATTTTTATTAATATTTAGATTATTATTTCCAAGTATCATATGCTTGGTTTTTGATACATTTAATTTTAATTTATTTATTTTAAGCCAATTACATTAAAGTATCATCAGCAAATAACTGAATTTTACAACAATTTAAAATATATCATTTATATACAAAACAAATAATGAAGGACCCAAAATACTTTCTAGTGGAACACCAATGTTGTTTGAAATCTTTTGAGAAAATTTGTTATTAATTTTAGTTTTTTGTGTTCTAATTTCCATATATTGATATAGTTTACATAATAATCTTAAGGTAAAAAGATTTAGTAAATGCGAATCCACCTACTAAAAGAAACGGTGTACCCTTTGAGAAATGCCATCCAAAATATATCTATAGCAGAAGTAGAGGCTGCAATTTAATCGACACAGGAAACATTACAACTTTGTATCGACAATGACGGCCGGCATTTTGAACATTTGCGAGAGTAGTTTTCAGCAATTTTAAATATATTTCTTGTTAGTTTATCGTTAGTTGTTAGTTCATTTCGTCGTTTTTTTTTGTTGTTGTTTCTCAAGCAAGTTAGAACTCGGTTTAATCTTTTTGCCCAAACCGAGTTCTGCCCTGCCTCGCCCTAGCTTTAGCTATTTTATTGCGAAACTTATGTGATTATGAGTTTTAGTATTTTTGTTTCGTTCATTTGTTAAGTTTTGTTCTTTACAGTTATGCAAGATTACTAAAGTTTCTATTGGAGCCTTGTCTTTTGCCAGTTTTCTGGTTTTCCTACAATTTTAGGATTAATTGAAATGGCAGATGAAAATAATTTCCACTTTACCACTGTCACTTTTTCTCCTCTACAAAACGGCCTGTTTGATTTTCCAAATCAACGTTTTGGATTCGAGAGACCATCATCAATTTTCTTAATTTAAATGTGGTCCTGGATTTTTTATTTCGTTATTCAATGCCCTTCATAACTACCAAATAAATTGTGATATTAAAGTCATAGCGTAACATTTGATTTTTTGGAGAAAATCAGCAATAGTTGGAGAATTCCGAAACAACGCCATCTAGTCATCACTAACAAAGCCATTATGGTACAGTTTATAGCTCCATGAGTAGAGCAAAAAAACACTTTTTCGACACCAAGCTGAATAAAATGGATTCATCCAAACATATTGTTGCAGTTAGATTTGCCATATATGTCTGTCACTACATATGGCAGTAAAATTCAGTAAAATAAATCTTCTCTTGACACTTTAATTTTTTTAGTATTATATCATTTGTAATATCTAAGTCATTTTAATCTAATTTATAATTAAAAACTAATTTATACTATATTCAGTTTTATACGTAACATTGATAACCTAAGTTACAGAAATAATGCTAGTTTTAGAAATTCTTGTCACAAATAGCCAGAAGCAAAAGTACAAAATTAGAGCCTTATGTGAATTTACTTTATTTTTGCTAGAGCCAATGTAATATACTTTCATATTGTACTGTATTATCATATAATTACTGTTTTATATATAAAATTCACTTTGAGATATTCCAATTAATAGGAATTAACATTTTTAATATGCTGTGACTCGAAGACTGGGTCAACAATCATATAAGACAAACAAATGAAGGTAAAATCTAAGTGACATATGTTTCTGATAAGATAATCTAATAGAAAATTCAAAAATCTACCTATATATAGTTTTCTTGCGTTAATATTCTTAAGATTCCATTTGTTTATATCAATTAGTTCAGAAGAATTTTGTTGTTTACATGTCCAATAGCATATCACATTTTGTTTGGAAATTTCACAAGCATGTAAATTTAAACACAAATGTTCTTTAATAACTTGATTCACTATTTTGCATTAATTAGTAAGGTAAATTTGTTCATTATTATATATTTCGAAATCTACAAAGATTTGCTTTGTTATTGTTTATCAGTTGTCAGATTTTTACACGGGGTTATGATAGGTAAGTTCAAAACCACATGCTTTCAATCGATAGAATAATGCAGTCGAAATAAGCATCGAAGTGGAAGTATTGTCTCTCTCTTTTTCTTTCTTATTATAGTCCTTGATTTGACGTATCGGCGAGCTAATATTACTAATTTAGATGGTTATTCTTTGGTTGGACAAAATACAGGGTAGCTTGGATTAATTGAGGAGTAATAATATATTTTCATCTCTTTGCAATACTCATGCATATAAAGGCTATTTTTGTCATAAATCGAACTGGAATTTGAAAAGTTAATAATTAGTTTAGGCGATTTATTGTACCAACAGTATTTTGTTGATACTAAGAAAAGTTGTTTTTTTCAAATAATGTTTTGGAATGTAGTAAAGGATATGTAGATTTACCATGTTTGGTAATATTGTGTGATGGATGCCATTTTGTGTACGTGAAAAGGGCTAAGGAAGAGATCTTTCTTTTTAGCACCAAGTCTCATCAACGACGGAAGTGTCGGATGTTCTGAATTTTTTTTTTTTTTTATTAACTAAATCCCATCCCAAATGGGAGATTAAAAGGATCCGATTTGACGAAGTGAAGTTGAATATTATGGTTTAATAAATTTTGGGTTTCAACTTTACGGCCTACATGGCGATTTTGTCTTAATTACTTCCACGTGTCACTAACATCGGTCATCTTCATATTGGTGCTCATCAAGCAATTTTTTGTAGCTACAATGAGGTAAGAATTTTGTATTATATTCTCGTATGTATTGTGTGCAGTTTTGCCTGTCTGTTCTTGTTTCAGGGTTTTTCTATAAGGTTGAACCTTTGAAGTTCATTTGGGATTATTTTGGAACTTTAAAAACAAACCATTAGTAAGGTTTTGGTATGGTTTCCTAACTGCTAGTTATTTATGGAATTTGGAACTTTTCTTTTGATGGAATAGACATGATGTTTTGGATAAGGTCTACGTAGCGGAGCTGTAGGACATAGTGATCACTGAGGAACACTTGGATCTTACGTGCCTTACCACCATTTACAGTCTACACTAGTGACTAGAGTATTCAGCTAAGTAGTAGTATGATATTTGGAAATGTAACATATAGATTGTACTTTTCTTAGGATTAATATTTGTTCTGGAAGGGTCATACTCTACCTAGTGTTATTCACATCAACCAGACATCAACCAGTTTAACGTTTAGTAGTCTATATTTGACAAACTCATTTTTTTGGTACTAGGAACAGATATAGTCTTAAATATGTACTTTACATATTACTATTTCTGTTAATTAAACTGTTCATGCATATTAATTTAATTACTGGTGTCACCTTGTCTAGTATATAGCATACCGTGCAAAATTTCTGTAAGGTGAAACGTAGCCGGCTTCGTAGCGCTACCTAATTACTGCAGTTTTATTGGTAATATCTAAGACATTCAAATCTATGTAATAGACGTTTTATAGATATTTATTGTGCTGCCACTCAGCGTGTGGTTAATCAAAATTTATTTTTTTTTAATACTTAACTCTAATCATTATTCTTTGTAACATAATTATTTGTTTTAACTAGAATTAAACATTTAAGGGGAGGAAAGAAACTTATTGGGATTCTAAACTGATTATTTGTTCTAATTCTTGTTTATATTGTGTAATCCAAATGTTATGAATCTGGAGTGGTATAGATAAAGATTAATTTTTCTAATAATAATTCTGGGTTTTGTATTTACGTACTCCAAATCGAATAATTTAGTTGGGATTTCAGTTAGTGTAACTTTACAATAAATTTAAACTTTTGTTAGGGAAAACTTAATTCCTTCACTTCTTGTTGGGATGCTATTAAGCTCTCTGGTGGATGGAATTGAGTTAACAATATTTTTTCAGTACATTTTCTTTTTTTTCTTGGGGGTAAGTCACCGAATATATTGTGAATTAAACAATAAAAATCATTTGTTTCCAACGTGTTGGTTTTCAATTGATCAAGATAAGTCTTTATCTAGTGATAGTGGTTAGATTCAGTGCAACTTTTTTTTTCCAAGTTTTATTTAACTTAAATTAAAACTTGGTGGCGCTCAACTTAAATATTATACCTAAAGTAAGAGATTGTGATATGGAAGTATAGGTAGAATAACGAGAAAGAAGAATCCGAACCTACCCGACTAGAGCTAGCAATAGTCATCATTAGGAGATAATATTGGGTCGATATTAGGTGAGTGTATTGCGTCTGGTGACTAACATATCTTACTTATTTACCGCCTTCCGTCATATTGGTAAACCATAACATTTCAATTGGGCATCCTTTAAAGGTAGAAATGTTAGAATATCTACATTTGAAAGTAAAAATGTTTGACTTTCTCCCACAACTTTATTTTTGAAAATAGACAAAAATGGTCAGAAGCAAAAACGTGCGCAATTGGTTGAGGAATACAATGCTTATATTTTCAATTTACCTCAATTATGGAAATTTAACATAAAATTGGCATTTATTTTACGCTCCCTAGCGGCCAACTTTCGAACTTGAAAATAATTTACAGGGATTTCTCTTGGCCGATTTACCTATAAATATATTTTTCATTAAGTTCTGTCATTAACGAGCTACAGACGACGTCCGCTTATTATTGGACCACCCTCTACAAAATTCGAAGCCATTAAAGATTCAGCATGGAAAGAAATCGAATCAATAAATCAAACCTTCGATTCTATCTTCATTCTTTCTCTAATAACAAGGCCACTTTTTCGAAATTTTATCGAGAAAACTTCCTACTTTTAGAAGAGATAGTAACTTACGCCTTATAGGAAAGGGAGGTATACTATACTTCGGTGAGCCGCTAGCGTCAGCTGCTTTATAAAAAACCCACCTTTATAATTCCGTTTAACTATTGAAATATATGCATTAAAAAGAAAACTGATCCGAATATCGATCTTTGTGTAACAATTTTATTAAAAACATTGTTTCCGATTTGGCAAGTCTACTTACAAGTTATGTTTAGATTTTAGCGAATCTGATCCAGAAGCACCACTTTGTATATCGGTGGCACGAGCACCAGGCGTTGTTGGCCAACAGACCTGAAGAAGACTTGGACGAGCATCAGAAAAACGCCGCTTGGGAAGAGTACAAGAAAAAACCCGCGGGTATGTAACACTAGAATTAAGCTACTCAAATAATTAGTCGGCAAATTAAAAAAATCTGAAAGGCCAATATTTTTTTAATAGCTTGGAGTGGTCTTTGATAATAGTTATTTCCCTAGCAAATGCGCAAAGTGATACTTTCCCTCACCCACAATTCGCGTCGTTGGCATAAGCTTAAAGTGCGGGAAAAACACTTTGGGCAAGTGTTATAGTCGAATGCGGTCTTGTCGTGCGGGTCCAAAGGTCACTAACATTATGAATCAAATCAGAAAACACAGTGAATACCAAAATGTTGTGTGATTCTTTTATCGAGCTATTAAATCTCGATGGTCTATTTACAAATATACAGTGAGAAAGAAAATAGTTTTTTTATTATGTTACTAAATATTATTAAGATAGCCACTTAATATTATTTTATATATTAAATGCCGAGGGACTAAATAAGAAAATTTGCTAAATATGTATTTGGTTAAAATTTTTTGGTTGGCAAAAACAAAAATACACAAAATGGCAAGCGCCTTAATAAAGTCGGAAGGCGGTTCGAATCAGTGGAACAATAAGGAGATGTTCTGTTTATACAGCCACTTAATGAAAGTGAGATTTTTTTATCAATCACCAAAAAGCCCCGCTTGACCTAAGCTAAAAATCTAACCACTTATACAGTGTCATTTATTTAAATGTGGGCCACCACTGTGCAAAGAAAACTTGTTTTTTTTTTGTATTGTGATAACAAAAAAAGTTATTTTGCAAAAATATTATACACTTTTCTTAAAAACACAAGATAATTAGTTATTACTTCCCTCGTGGGATTTTTTCAGATCTTTACGTTTAAGGGTCCCTAGATGCCGGAAAACATGTTTTCTCAATTCCGTATGTCTGTAGGTATGTATGTCCGTCAGTCTATATATATATATATATATATATATATATATATATATATATATATATATATATATATATATATATATATATATATATATATATATATATATATATATATGTTACGATTTTACCGATTTTTATATATTAAATTTTGTCTTATAATTAATAAAAAAATTTGCTTATTTTAAACACGCTTTAAAATCTAATAAAAAAATGTTTAAATTAAAATTCCCTGGCTAATATCCAGCAACCAGTAGCAAAAGCTCTGAGAATCGGTATAAGGAATGTACAGAAACTTGTGCATGAAAAAAAACATAATTTATTTCCGAAGAAGATTAAGAAATGTACACCAAAAAATCCAATGGCAAAAGACTTAAGTTACAATGCAAAAATGGATATTCATAATGCAATTTATAATTTATACACGTCAAAGACTAATATAATCCTTCAGAAACTTTTTAATATTATAAACTAAAAAATATCATCACTTAAAAAGTCCTCATCTTCTGAGTCGTCCTCAAATGGCGCAATGATGATTGGTGCTATTTCGAGATCTAGAATTCGTTCTCGATTCCGCATCCCATATTAATTTCTCCGTATGTTCCACAGATTTCTTCCAGTACTCCGGCGTAATATAATTTAATGAATCTTGCCAAACAATTTGCTTTTCATCTGATGTAAGACCATCGTTCACGTGTTTTTCGTAATATGATTTTGCCCCAGCCCATATTAATTCTATTGCGTTAAACTGGCAATGGTATGGCGGCAGTCGTAAAACTTCATGTCCATTTTCCCGTAATATTTTATCTACGGCATATATTGTTGGTTTTTTAATAGATTTTGCCATTAAAAGAAGTTCTAGTTTCAGCATATTGGGTAAAGGATTTTGTTTTTGTTTTATTAACCAGTCATACATATCACTTTTCTTCCAGGATGAAGTAGGTTGTTTATTTAAGATTCTTGAATCATAAGATGCATTGTCCAGAAATATTAAAGATGGAACATCTAAATTTGGAATCAGTTGTTCTTTTAACGACTTTTCAAACAGTTCACAGTTCATATTATCATGGTAGTCCATACTTTTGGATGTTGAAGAAAACAGTAAACTTGCACCTGGGAGAAATCCTGTTGAAGAACCTGCATGCAAAATGATGAACCGTTTTCTCGTCCTGCCAAGAATTCGAACCACTTCCATTAGAAAATATCCAAGTCTGGTCTAAAAATACCACTTTTCTAAATTTGGAATTAACATTTTCCGTGTATTTCTTTAAAAACTGGATACGCTGACTTGCTATATGTGGCAACTCGCATAAAAATCTTCGATTACAGTCCTTTTTATATCGAAAACCCAACATTTTTATTCATTTTGACAACGATTTTAGTCCAATTTCCAATATACGTCGATTTTTTAAAACTTCTTTTAAAACTTGAAGGGTTATATTAGTTTTTGATGTTATAAATCGTAAATTGCATTACGAACATCCATTTTTACATTGTCACTTAAGTCTTCTATCTTTGGCTTTTTTCGTGTACATTTCTTAATCTTCTTCGGTAGTAAATTATGCTTTTTTTCATGCACAATTTTCTGCACGGTCCTTATTCCCTGTTCCCAGAGCTTTTGCTACTGTCTCCTGGATATATGTTTTATTAGATTTAATACCATTTTTTTCGCTTGTGGGTGCAAAAAACCCGAAAATTGTTTTATATTACTCATTTTGTCACTGACTTATCAATCTGACTTTGAAGTGACATCACTCAAAGATTTTGCAACTGCTGGTATTTATCTGTTTATCCTCTTTTTTCATATGAAAATATCATAGGTCTATCGAATTCATCTTCCGGATTTTATGCGGAGGATATGATTACACGTAATAAAAATAAACAAACTTAAAAAGTTTGTCGTTGATAAATCGTAAGACTCGCACGATAACACTGCTTTTGACTATAGGAACAATATTTTTTCTAAGAGTTTATATATATATATATATATATTTATTTATTTATACAAATTTTACAAACTTTTTACCTATTTATATAGGTAGGTTCTAAGCCCGGGTAAAACAATATTTCTTATACGTCATAAAATTATAAAAAACCTTAAATAAATTAGAAAACTCTTTATTTTAGCTTAAAACTGAAATAACATTACTTATTATTATTAACAATATTAATATTGGAAGTACAGTTTGTGGCATGCTGCAAATTTAAAGAGTGCAACTGGTTTCTTGGGAAAGCTGATAAAGATTGTTCGTTATCCGGCGTTAATGAAGGAAATGGAACTTTAATGGTTTTCTCGCAAATTGACAAACTTGGTATTTCAACTGAATGATTTTTTGCACTGCCACTTAAAATATTGTTGCATAACTCTTTTTTGTATGTAGTTGAGTCGTTAATGTATCCCTCCGCTGCTGTTGATGACTACCAGCCTCCTAAACGCTTTACATCGGTAAGTCCTGTTCCGGAATCGGCCAGCAAAGTTGCAGAGGAGCCATGAAAACTCTGCCCCGTGTAGAGTTCAGAATTGGGCAATTTTAGAAATGCCGTAATTTCTGAGGGCATCTTCCCCAAACTGTTAATCCGAACACACTGTGTTGTGCACTTCCCTCTTTTAAAATTAAAAAAAAATGTTGATGCGTTGTTGATGGTGGTCGTAAGGCTGTATATTTTCTATAAAATAGTAGATACTTTCCATTGTTAATTTCGTCGGATATAACAATAGAGCGTGAAGTGTAATTTTTTGAATCCTGAATGTTAACCACAATTAATTGTCCCTTGTCTTCAATGCCAACTGTTGTTAGTTTTGCTAATTCGTCTCTTCTGCAGGCGCCTGCAAGCCCAAAAATAGTCGCAACTTTCAACAAAAAATATATATCATCTGGCGCCTTATTCATGAAATCCGATATGTTTTCTTTTGTAAAAGTATTTTCTTTGGTTGGAAGCTAACATTTTGTTTTTTGATAAAAGCAGTTAATTTGTAGAATTTGCTTATATCTATATTTTGTTTTAACTTTTAAAACGCTCTTAAGCATTGAGTATTTAGCCCACAAAGTATTTGTTCTAAATTCTTTGCCTAATTCAAGAAAATAAGCTAATAGTACCTCTTCTTTAACCGTTTTGCACACCTTTTCCTTTGGACCATTTCCCGAACAAGTGGTACTGCTTTTCATACTTCTGTTTTGATTTTACTGGCAGTAGCTCCAAATTTGCTGATTCCGCGGCTGTTAGGACCTTTTCTGGTATTTCATCATGCGAACTGTCCATTTTAAGCAGAATTACTTTTTTAAAGCTCTTTTTAAATGATTGAATGTTTGTATTTTGTTTGTCATAGCAAAAAGACTGAAATTGTCAAAATTGCAAGGCGGGAAAGAGAACTTATTGTTGTCTTATTTGACACTGACAAGTAACGATACTAATATGGAGTGAATTTGGCCAAATTCTCTACAAGAGTAACAAAAAACACGGTAAATCTTTATTTTTTGAGTATTATTTAATGCTGAAAACATTAAAATATCTAAAACTCCTGTTTTAGATATTTTAATTTGTAGAATTTGCTTATATCTATATTTTCTTTAACTTTTAAAACGCTCTTAAGCATTGAGTATTTAGCCCGCAAAGTATCTGGTCTAAATTCTTTGCCTAATTCAAGAAAATAAGCTAATAGTACCTCTTCTTTAACCGTTTTGCATACCTTTTCCTTTGGACCATTTCCCGAACAAGTCGTACTGCTTTTCATACTTCCGTTTTGATTTTACTGGCAGTAGCTCCAAATTTGCTGATTCCGCGGCTTTTAGTACCTTTTCTGGTATTTCTTCATTCGAACTGTCCATTTTAAGCAGAATTACTTTTTTAAAGCTCTTTTCAAATGATTGAATGTTTGGATTTTGGTTGACATAGCAAAAAGACTGAAATTGTCAAAATGGCAAGGTGGGAAAGAGAACTTATTGTTGTCTTATTTGACACTGACAAGTAACGATACGATATTTAGTCAATTTGTCCGAATTCTCTACAAGGGTAACAAAAAACACGGTAAATCTTTATTTTTTGAGTATTATTTAATGCTGAAAACATTAAAATATTTAAAACTCCTGTTTTAGATATTTTAATTTGTAGAATTTGCTTATATCTATATTTTCTTTAACTTTTAAAACGCTCTTAAGCATTGAATATTTAGCCCACAAAGTATTTGGTCTAAATTCTTTGCCTAATTCAAGAAAATAAGCTAATAGTACCTCTTCTTTAACCGTTTTGCACACCTTTTCCTTTGGACCATTTCCCAAACAAGTCGTACTGCTTTTCATACTTCTGTTTTGATTTTACTGGCAGTAGCTCCAAATTTGCTGATTCCGCGGCTTTTAGTACCTTTTCTGGTATTTCTTCATGCGAACTGTCCATTTTAAGCAGAATTACTTTTTTTAAAGCTCTTTTCAAATGATTGAATGTTTGTATTTTGGTTGACATAGCAAAAAGACTGAAATTGTCAAAATTGCAAGGTGGGAAAGAGAACTTATTGTTGTCTTATTTGACACTGACAAGTAATGATACTAATATGGAGTGAATTTGGCCAAATTCTCTACAAGGGTAAAAAAAAACACGGTAAATCTTTATTTTTTGAATATTATTTAATGCGGAAAACATTAAAATATCTAAAACTCCTGTTTAAAGACTATAATTCTGCAAATAAAAAAGTGTGCGCAAAGAGTTTCCGTGCGCAAAGTTCAACTTCGAATCGAACCCGACTTCTGGATCGCTAGTAGAGCAATGTACTAGGGATCCAGAGGTCGGGTTCGATAACCAATTGCGCTATTGTACCAAGGTTAAGCAATTCGTTAGAACTTGTACATTTTCAAACCCACTAGAATATTTGGCAGGATCAACATTGGTTATGGTACTGGTGGGTTTGAATATGTACAAGTTCTAACGAATTGCTTATCAATGGTACTATAGCACAATTGGTTAGAGCAAAGGACTATTGATCCAGAAGTGCAGGTTCGATCCCCGCTCGTACCATAACTTTTGCTAAACATTTCGGGACTTTATTGTCCCAGTTCCTCTGTGCATAAAAGTATGGTGGTTTTGTATTTTTTGGTTTAGAAAAAATAGTTAAGTACTGGGTAATCCACTATAAATGTCTACCCCATTTAAGTTTTTTGCTTTACACAAGGCTTATATTTTAAAACAAAAATTTAAATACAAAAGTTGTTTTAATAAGTACTTTTTGGCTCATATGTTCTTTTATATACTGAGTGTCTCGAAAAAGGCTGATAGACAAAAGTTGCATTTTTTTTTTAAATAGAACACCCCATATTTAGCTTGATATTTTCATCTATTTTCAGTAGAATCGAAATGTCATATAAAATATAGGATGTTCAATTTAAATGATTGAGATATGTTGTAAATTTATAAGTTGTTATTTTTTTAATATATCAATAAAAAGTGTGAAAATGTGACATTTAAAAAAAATAATTTTATAAATCTGACTTTTCAGTATTTATTTTCGCATTACAAAAAGCCGACAACATTGCATGCGTGACGTCAGAAACTGTAGTGCTTTGACGCTGCTGGAAACCTCGAAATTAAAAATTACAACAAAAAACATTAACTTCAATCTGAATTTACTAGTTACATTTGAAACATAATGTACTTATCTTTCGTAAATATTTGACGTAAAAGGCATGCACGAAACGTTGAAAAAGGGGTATACATTGTTTGAAGTAAATATTTTAAAAATTATCCAATTAAAACTGAAAAACACGCACAAAAATATTTGATGTAAACTTTTTGGCGTAATTTGCATTGTGTTCTGCATCCAGCAGTCATTTTTAAAGTCAGTTGCATGTGGTAAAAACTAGACAACTTCAAAATGGCAAAAATACGCATTATAGTTTCGGTTTTTCACATCACACCCTTTGAATTTGAAGTGAAGTATTTCAAATTAATACGCAAAATTTAAATTCATCGCGATAAAACAACATTATCCGACGACGACTTTATTAGGTAAAGTGGTCAGTACAAGTGATAAAACCTTTGTATGTAGCTAAGGGGTACGACCCTTTAAAAATTAAGTAAATCAATATACAGTAACATTTTGTTATTAGCTGAATACTTTTTTACAGATCTGCCACCACCACCGTTACCGATTCCTGTTGTTCACCCGTCAACGCTGGCATATGTCCCGAAGGGTACCCTTCATCTGCCCCCACAAACCGGACTGTCCGGATTACAAAATAAAATCGTGCCACAGAATTCCTATCCCCCTGCAGGACGACAAAAGTGAGTTTTTTTTGTTAAAATAATTATTTTGCAGTTTTATTCGAATACTCAGCTCTCGCTTTAATCGAATACCCATCTCTCAATATATTCGCAGAAGTTGTTTTATAAACGTAGATATATTGGTGCGGCAAATCTGCAACTTGGTTTACGTAAACAAAACTTGTGCGACGGGCGAGGGAGAGCGAGTGTTCTGTCTGACAACTCGAGCAACATTGAAGCATCTTTTCGCGCAGAGCCAGACCTAATCGTCGCGGCTTGTTGACGTAAGTGACCACCAAGAAAGCAGAATGCTGCGTAATATATTATGTGCAAGCCAGTTCGGCGTTAAGAACAGTAAATAGACGTATTAGTCCGGGCGTAAATGTAATAAAAAGGCATTTAAATTGTGTTAGGTTGGGTTTAAAATCCAATAGATATTAAATGGACAGAATAGTATGGGTGTGTTAAATAAATTAAAGTTTAGTTGAAATAATTTTAACTATATATAAGACTGTTAATAAAATGGCATGTTAAAGCCTTTATATTTGCTTGCCTTCAAGCAACCAGAGTATAGGTCAGTGGCGGCTCTTCCATAGGGTCATTCGGTCAATAACCCCCCAAAAATATTTCAGAAAATAAATTATTCGTTTAACCGTTTCTCCTAATAGTTGTAATAAAAGGCGAACCTTGGGAGAAGTTACATACGCTCCACTATGAACCTCGCGCGGCGCTTCGAATGGTCTCGTTGCGTTCCTTAGGCATAATAAAATACGCTATAGAATTGCCATGATTACCTTAAAGCTTGATGAGAGTACCCGAAGATTTCGCAGCTACCAAATTGCATCCGAACGTGATAACCATTGGAATATGAAATCGCGATTTGGGTCATCAGCCGGTCTCTTCTCATAATTCGATAGATCGATCGCGGCATCACGTCGGCATGCGGAAGTTCAGATGTTCAAAGGTCGCGCGGTCGATATTCTAACTTATGATCCATGTGTGAGTTGGAAATATATAGGAAATAAAATGTTGGTAGTGACTAGTGCAAAAAAATGAACAACTAAAAAGTGCTTACGAGCTTAATTTCGCAAAAATAACCAATTTCGAGGTGGTCTATGTTTGAGTTGTGAATGTAGATGAAATAAAATGTCGGTAGTGCAAAAAATTAAACAACTAAAGAGTGCTAACAACCTTAATCTTGAGAAAATAACTGAATTCAAGGCAATTTGCCAGAAACTTTCGCAAAAGTATGTACGATTTAGCTAACTGGATATGTGGTTGTGAAGTCTCTAACTCATTTTACTGTTATGTTTGTTTGTTGTTTTCTAAAACCGGTGTTAAAAACTTAAAACACTTAAAAGTAAAAAATAAAAAAAACATGCGTTTTCTTCATATCATATAAAATGTTCCGTGAACTATGCTACGGTCGGAAGTCCGTAGGAAGAAAATCCCTTAGAGATTTTAATGAAAATGTATCCAAAAATCGTTATATTTTAAACAAAATTATAGATTGAATAAAATTTTGTGGGGCATTCGAGCTGGCACTACGTGGCCAGGATGAAACGGCTTTGTCTGAGAATCCAGGGGTTTTTCGAGGGCTTATAAATTTCGTTGAGGAGTTGGGCCAAGATAGGCTATCCGCTTTAGCAATATTAAGTATCGAGAAATCGTTTATAAAAGGAATGTGCGTGCAATTTTAACGAACGTGTCATTCAGCATTTTTCCAATTCTAAAGAACGAAGAGTAGACCTGAACTTCAAGAGAATTTGAAGCTCAATTTAAAGATAAGATATTTATTTTTATTTTAAGTAGGTATGTCTATTTTTAAATTTGTTATTGTCCTCCCAATATAATTCACCATGGGCCGCCACTGCTATAGGTAACTATAAAATCAAAATTAAACGAAAAAAAAATGTCAAATTCTGCTGCTTCAATCACCTAAAAGGGTATTTAATTCAAATTCTATCAGAAAATAGTAAGAATCGCGTAAGTAAAACGTTACAGAATATCTCTTCCTTTCCGAAACTTGATTTTTTATCGAATGGAAATAGTTATGCTGTGTAAGAAAAAATATTAATTTAATTTACAATCTCGATTCGGTTCCACGAATTGTATTTCCTCGTTTGATAAGTGCTGCTGTAGGTGCGCGATCGATTAGAGGTACGTTAATGATTTATTAAGACAATTTTAAGGTAACTGAATTGTTTTTCTGTTTTTAGATCGACTTTTGGGACAACGCGTAGGAGCAATCGCTTGCAGAACTTACCCACTCCGGTGGTATATCCCGTTCTGAAGAACCGACATCCACCTGCTCCGCAGAAACAGTGTAATGTTCAGGTAATTTTTCTTTTTTTTTTCTTAGTCCACATTTAAAACACAAACGCTATTTTTTCTTCGCCTGAAAAACTAAAGATTAAAGTATTTAAGGCACTGCTGGTGACAGAACCGGAAAACCTTCGCAGGATTGCCGCTTATGTGAAATAATATCCCGTACGTTAGATGAATATTTTTAGTTGTTTTTCATTTTTTAGAGTTCTGTAACAGGCTTATAGATCTTAATCGAGCTAAATGCTATAAAATTAAAGTTTTATAGCATTCAAATTTATTTCTCTATTTGAAATATAGCGGGCAAGCCTATTACATTACTGAAATTAACCAAGGTTTAATAAATAAATTGAAAGGTAATCTGTAGGTTTCTTCGTAGATTGTAATTTACAATTTTAACAAACATATATGTATGAAATATATAATATATAATTTCTGCAAGTGCAAAACGGCCTACAAGAAGAATTGCTTTCGATTATGTCACATTTCGTTTTGCACTTGCAGAAATTATATATTTCTGCTATTCTACATATATCTTTTCCGGCCAAGAACTTTTGATAAAGGTGTGTGAAAGGGCATTTTTATTGATTTTAGTATCTACTCTCCGCATGATGGTACTAGTGCATACTTTGCCAAATTCCTATTGGTTTGCAGGCGGAAACCACCGGAGCCCCAGTAGGTGGCGCTAAGTGTTATACTTAGCATGTAGTACTGTTCCAGTATGATAGACGTTTTGTTTTCGATTTTGTCGTATTGAGCAATCTGTTATTTCAGATCTCCTTTCATCTTCCCTTATATTAACCGAATTTTCTTTGACATCTATTAAGAAATATTACATTTGTTTTATTAAATTTTAGTATCATATTTCCTGTGTATATTTATTATGTAAATCCTATTAATTTTCTGTATTTTTCATAATTATTAACCGATCAGAAAAATCAAAAAGCTGTTTCGATGTTTTTAATTAAATATTCCAACAAAAATAATAAAACGTTTATATTTCTTACCGAATGTCAGAGGAAATACGGGGAATTTAACAAAAACGTGTATAATGCTAATTAGTTTTAACAACAGAGTAACAAAAAAGTGTTTTTGCAAACATAGTACCTCCCAGTATATGTATGTACGTCAGTCAAGTTGGGGTAAAGGCCCAGAAATCATGATCGCAGGAGGGTACCCTGTGATATAATCGAAAGCAATTCTTCTTGTAGGCCGTTTTGCACTTGCAGAAATTATATATTTCTGCTATTTTACATATATCTTTTCCGGCCAAGAACTTTTGATAAAGGTGTGTGAAAGCGCATTTTTATTGATTTTAGTATATATGTATATATATATATATATATATATATATATATATATATATATATATATAATATGTGTGTGTTTTCATTCCGGGTGTACATCCGTTCGATACTATCGTTTTAAAAAGAACAGTTTTGCTGACGTTTCGCCAAAATCACATTTGGCATTTTCGAAGTGTTGGTGACTGCGACGCTTCCTTTTATACCCTTACTAGGGGCCGAAGGTTATATCTGCGCAGGCGTTGGTCGTTATTTATGTTTTCCGGATGGTGCTGTTGTTGCGCTAATTGCACTTGAGTTTTTGCGATTTTAGATTTGTCGATTATTGTCTTCCATACAGTTGGTAGTTTTAATGATTCGTCCCTTTTATTCAAATCACCTTGTTTTTCAATTTCTATGGCTTCTCGGATTATTCTGGTCTTATAATGTTCTATATTGGCAATCTCCCTACACCCATCGAAATTTATTTTATGGCCGGTTTCTTGATGATGAAGGAATAAAGCTGAAGTTGTTTGTTTATTTCTGATGCTGAGTTTATGCTCCTCCACTCTTGCTGATATTCGCCTGTTAGTTTGCCCTACATACAACTTTTCACAGTCCTGGCACGGAATACTGTACACTCCGTGGTTTTCCAGTTTGATTTTATCTTTTGGGTTTCCGAGTAGTTTACCTCTAGTTGTTTGTGACTTATGTATTGTTTGTATGTTGTGTTTCCTCAGAATTCTTCCGATTCTGTCTGTTGTGCCTTTTACATATGGTAAGACTACTCGTTGCTTTCCCGGCTCATATTTTTTGTTGTTCGTTGTTCGGGAAACCTGTGCATTGATAGCTTTCTCTATGGTGCGATTTGTGTAGCCATTTTTCATTAAAGCACTAGATATTACCTTAAGTTCGTTTTTTCTCGTCTGTGTTTCAGTTAGTCGCACGGATCTAGATATTAGAGTATTTGCCACAGCTTGAATTTGTGCTGGGTGATGATGTGATTTTGCATTTAAATATCTGTCTGTATGTGTTGGTTTTCTATACACGGTGTATTCGAAATGTCCGTTATGTAGTTTTGTGACCAAAACATCTAAAAATGGTAGTTTGTTGTTTTCCTCTAGCTCTAGGGTGAATGATGTTACTTAGTTTAAGGTGTAACTTTAAAAGTTCTTTCTCTGTCTCGGCTAGTTGTTTTCTAGTTTGATGGATTTGTTCTTTTAATAACGCCTTACTAGCATTTTGAAGTATGGTGTTAGTTTTTCTAGTTTTAGTATGATAAGACAACCGTGTAAAAGTAGTAGGAAGTAAATCGCTGTCACGACACTTAATTTGAAAGATTAGATCACATAAAAGATTAGTTTTCTTACCTCTCAGTTTCTCATACATCTTGATTGTCTTGAAAATCTCCTCCCTGTAGAGGTGTATAGTGTTGATTTTTACTCCTTCACGGATGGAAAAATACAATGTGTTTTCATTCCGGGTGTACATCCGTTCACTACTGTGGTTCTGAGAAGAACAGTTTTGCTGACGTTTCGCCAAAATCACATTTGGCATTTTCGAAGCTTTCTTTCTCGCTTCCGAATAGAGACTGCTTTTATATATATATATATATATATATATATATATATATATATATATATATATATATATATATATGTTGATTCTTAGTCCTTCGTGGATGGAAAAATACGATTTTTTCATTCTGGGTGTCAATCCGTTCCCTAAGGAAAAATGGCTACACAAATCGCACTATAGCAGGGGAGTGCGGTGAAATTTGAAGAAAGGGACGCAATTTTTAGAAACTTACCTATTTGTAATGTAATTCAATTCTTTGATCATTTTTTGCAAATTCGTCAATTACGTCATGATAAAAACGTCGATGCTCCGACATATTTTGGATAAGTTTATTTTCAATGGACCACAGCGATGTATGCGAAAGTCTCTCCTGTCCCGTCGAATTTCTCACGAAATTTTTTATACGTTTAAGTGTTGAAAAAATGTGTTCTACTGATGAACTTGTGGCAGGTATTGTCAATACTAATTCAAACAGTTTCGACACTTGGGCGTAGGCATCTTCCAGCTCCTTGTCTTTTAAAAATTGCATTAGTTCCTTAGCGTTATTTTTTGCTCTAACGTCATCAGTTTCGTAAATCACTTTTAGTTCAGATCGCAGTAACACTCGGTCGAAGAACTGGCCATAATGAAGAAGAAGAGATTTAAACGCATCTTCTGGAAAAGTTTTTCCTTCAAATGCATCAAAATTGCAGAGCTCGAGGAATTTCAAATCATTTAAACCGCTGCTGAATTTGATCGATTATTTCATAAAAGAGGCGTCTGTATGATGTTTGAACATCTCCCACCTTGTCTGTTCGAAGACGCTTGGCTTGTGGCTCTACATTTGACGTCATCGTTTTCTCCCAAAATAAGTCAAAGTCATCTCTTTTTTGGCTTAACATGGACTTAAAATAATCCACTTTTTTTAGGCAAAAAGCAATATCATTTGTTTTAGTTTGTAACATTGTCCGAGAATGGAAATATTTCTGAAAATATGTTCAACAAATAATTAAAATTAAAATCTCGTTTCAAACAGTCTAAAAACCCCCTCGAACTATTTATTGCTTTTGAGTCCCACGTTTCATTATATTCTATTATATTCTTAAATAGTTCAATCAGTGATTCACGATTTTCAGACACTGTTAACACAAGTCTTCCATTATAGTTCCACCTAGTAGGAGCTACTTTGGGCAATCGTTCGTGGACAGTGGAGTCCAAAGCTTGTGTACGTTTTGTTGACTTGGAAAAAAAAGCAGCCATGCCACTTAAAGTAACGAAAAATACTTTACACTCTTTAATGTGATTGGTGGACTGGGATAAAACTAAATTTAATTTATGAGCAAAACAATGGACAAACACAGCACTTGGGAAAGTTTCTCGAATTTTAGCTTGCAGACCCCCTAATTGTCCCGCCGTCACTACAGCTCCATCATAGCTTTGAGCAACTAAATTTTTCTCCATTAATTTCTTTAGTGACGTTATAAACTACGGTATATAATGCATCTGCTATACGATTTTCGGACACATACTTAAAACCTAAAAATCGCTCTTGAATACTTCCGTCCGTTTTAACATAGCTTATTACTATAGATAATTGGCTAAAATTAGTGATATCAGTTGTTTCGTCCAGAACAATAGCAATGAACCGCGCCTCGCCAATCTCCTGCTTAATTCTTTTTAGAATAATTTTTAAGCAATCGTCATATTTAGCCATTGAACTAAGTAAATCTTGAAAATTTCCTCTATTTGAAGAAACCCTTGTTTCGTCATGACCTCTAAATCCCAATTCGTGCTGTCCGAGAAAACAAACAACATCGATAAGTCTTCTTAATATTTGCCTATTTTTATCGACTAGTTCATTGTGTTGGCGGTGACTAATTTCTTTTTCTTTTATAACGGCCTGCAAATGCGCTTTGGACATAATGTGTCTTTTATTTATTCCAGAGACCTTTTTCATTTCGAAAAAGTAAACATGGCCAACAAAATAATTTACTTATATTTTCACACCCTGTTAGCCATTTCAATTTTTCGTATTGTTTTTTCGGATAAAAATGTCTAATACGGTTTTTCATTTTTGTGGTTAAATTTTTCATAGGCGGTTTTTCCCTTCCTTTGGAAATTATTTGAAGCTTATCAGCGAAGGTTAATGTTGAAAATCCTTTTATTATTAAGACACACACCACACATTCACACACACTCGTCTTACTAAATTCTCCAACATTTTCAACGTTATTACCGACCGCCGAAGTTGACGGTATTTGCATATCCACGTCCGTATTATTGTCTTCCATATCGCACCATGGACGACGCGACGTACGTATCACACAACACACGGATAGCTGTTCAAACAAAGAACCCACTCCAACGATAGCTTCCGCCCCCCCAACTTAAAGCACGCGACTGAAATGCAAAAATTGCAAACAGCCGGTGGAAAGTTCAATAACCTCTGGCTCGATTCACAGGAAATCAAGCATACAGTGCAGAGAAGCTAGCGGCCCGCATAGGTTCTATTCGATTTTCTATTGTGCTTCGGTCGGAGTCAAGGCCGCATTTATTATAGGCTTGATAATTAAGATATTTTAGGATTTTTAATATAAACTAAATTAATGGTTTCTTATTTCAAAAATTACATTTTAGAAGATGTTTTGTAATTTTTTTTGGGGAAGCACTGCTTCCCTTGCTTCCATGGACTGCACGCCCCTGCACTATACAGAATGCTATTAATGCACAGGGTTCTCGAACAACGAACACCAAAAAATTATAAAGCGGGAAACACATCTTACCATATGTAAAGGGCACAGCAGACAGAATCGAAAGAAATCTTTAAAAAAGCAGGATACAAACATTACACACGACCCAAACAACCATATATAAACTACTTGGAGAAGATAAAATCAACGGAGTATACGGCATTCCATGGCAGGTCTGTGAGAAGCTGTACGTGAGGCAAACTAACAGGTGAATGTCATCAAGAGTAGAAGAGCATAAACTTAGCATCAGAAACAAACAAACAACCTCGGCCCTATTCCTACATCATCAGGAAACGGGCCACAAAATAAATTTCGAGATTCATATCTCAACTATCGATAACTTATCGAAAATGTGAAAACTGTTTCTCATATAACTTTACCCATAGAACTCAATTCCGCCTTCGGAATTAGTATAGAGGGTCTGGTCAAAAAGTTGTCGGACCCTACTTTATTTTTTTTATGGAACACTTTGTATATTTATAGACTATAGACTGTGTTTTTTTGCCTTTTCAAAAATATATAATAGTATGCACTTTTTCTCAGAAACACGCAAATAAATGAATTTTCTAAAATTAAATGCATAATTTAATAGTAGGCTATGGCTATTATTTATGACACCAAACAAAAATAAATATCAAATATTTGTCTAACTCCTCGGTTTTTGGATCGACTTTTGGTTTATAAAGCAGTTTATAAACGTTCTTTTGGTATTCTTATTTAATTGATATTTATCAATTTCTTTGAATAATGGCAGTGTATGAAAATTATGAAGAATATGATATGCTGGTATGTTTTATACAGAATAATGAAAATTTTGAAGAAGCCTCGGAACTATATTTACAAAGGTAAGTCAGCTATTATGGCTATGAAAATATTTATCATTATAAGTTTTTGCTTGTTAGATATCCAGAATGAAGGAAACCGTTTTTTGAGATATTTGCTCGTTTAAAAGCAAATTTAGTTAAGCACGGATCATATGTTCACCCGCGGCCTAAAACACACAACAAAGAGAACAAAGAATGAAAAGAGATAGATGTTTTAGGATATATAAAAGCAACACCTTCGTGCTCATGTAGAAAAATTGAGAAGGTAATTGGTGTGCCAAAACTGACGATCAGAGGATCTTGAAGAAATATAAGTATCATCCATACAAATTTAATATAGTGCAACATTTGCATCCTGGCGATTCCAAGTGCGGGGCACTGTTTTACCAATGGTATTTGCAACAAATCAATGCTAACGATTTATTTGACAGACTGGTTATCTGGCCAGACGAATGCTTTTTTTTCAAATGCGGGGATTTTTAATCGTCACAATACCAGGAACTGGGTAAACTAGTGAAAATCAACATTTAATGTTTGAAAGGGCACAACAAGGGCGCTTTGGAATTGGGGTGTGATGTTTTATTTTGGGCAAACATATACTTAATAGGGTTTTTGAAGGAGGTATTACAGCACGTAGATACCTAGAAATCCTTGAGGAAGTTATTCCAGAACTGCTCGAAAATATTCCATTAGCCCAATATAATGCTGTTTACCTACAGTAAGATGGTGACCCAAGTCACAACTCTAGGCTCTTAAGGGAATTTCTTGATAATAACTTTTCTCAAAGGTGGATAGGTACCAACGGACCTGTTAGAGGGCCTCCACGATCTCCAGATCTCTCAATTTTAGATTTTGATGATGCCATTTAGATAAAAATTTCAAATTTTGGGATTAAGATAAGGTCAAGGGGTACTTCTTTTTTGAAATATTTTCAACTTCCTGTCACTTCTGGTTTAGCCGGAAGTTGGTATCAGCTTGCTTATTTTAAATGGAACACCCTGTATTTTATGATATTTTTGGATTCTACCGAGAATTTTAATGCTATTTTATGTAGCATGTCGTATACCTAGGTTCAAGCATTCTTAAGATACTTGACCTTGAACCAAAAATGAGCCTTCGGGGTACCAAATTTTAAAATCTCATATTTTTATAAGTTTTGAAGATATAATCTTCATATTTTGCAGACGATCGGTGAATAATCTTAGGTTTCTATTTTTTTTTATTGAATTTGTCTATTTCTATACAGGGTGTCCTAAATTCAGCGGCAAACAATCACATTTTCAAAGCCGCTAAAGTCCGTTTTTTTAATTGGGACACCCTATAACTTTATGCACTATCAAATATAGAATTTCATTTTCTATCGAACTGTATTAAGGTTCCCTATACCTGGTTCCCTATACCTATTCGCAACCATTTTCGAAATAATCAGGTTTTTATTAAACTATCATATGTATTTGCTAAATGCCTACACCTTCCCGTAGTAAGCCATGGAAAAACAATTGTTGTGCTTTTCTATTCAACATGACAGCTGATTTAAAACTTTTAAATTAAAATAAAATAACACTCAAAAGCTGATATTCTCAATTTATTTTATATTCGCGGAGAATGTTACAAAATATTGGAGAGAACGTGCCATGTTTTTAATGAAAAACATCCTCATTTATCGCCATTGAACAAGAGAAAATTGAAGAGGATTGAAACGAAATTTTTTCGTTTCGGAAAAGTTAAACTTATAAAAATGTAATAAATTGTTTACATTATTTTTAACCATATCTACTAGGTTCGAGACTGTTCTAAACTTGTTTTAGTGAACTTAAAAATTATAGCAATCTAACAATCAACAATAAATAAATAAAATAATAAAATTGAATTATAACAAATGTTCTATATGCTGTCCGTTCATTTGAAGACACATTTCAATTCTTCTTTGTACAGTTGCTGTGGCCCGTTGAATTTGTCCGTTTTCTGATTCGGCAAAAGCTGTTCGTATCCTGTCCAGTAAATCTTGTTGGTTATTTACTGGGAAAGCATAGACTTTACCTTTGATAAATCCCTATAAATAAAAGTCTAGGGGTGTTAAATCAGGCGATCGCGGGGGCCATCTCCAAGGGTCATTGGGACCAATCCAGCGATCTTCAAAAATTCGAGATAATTGGAAATAAACTGCTGCGGAATTATGTGCTGGTACCCCATCTAATTGATACCAATAATTTTGCAGCTCACCAATAGGAATTTCTTCTATAAATTCAGAAACCGTCCCTCGTAGAATTTCCAAATACTTATCACTGTTTAAATTGTCTTCATAAATACAGTACCGCACCTGATCATTTAATACTATACCGAAAACATTGAAGTTAAACCTCTCTTGAGAACGCGTTTCGCGTAAAGCGTGCGGATTTTCTGCTGCCCAGAAATGTTCGTTTCTTCTATTTGTTATTTCTTCTCTAGAAAATTTCGCTTCATCGGTCCAAAATATTTTTGAAAGAAATTGAGGGTCCTCTTGAATTTTCAAAAACATGAATTCGCGAAATTCTACTCGTCGGACGTCATCACCAGGTCTCAAGGCTTGCACGTTTTGGAAGGAATAAGGGTGCATATGATGTTCGCTCAAGATTCTTTGGACAGATGAAGAAGAAATTCCCAAATCGTTTTCTGCAGACGGTATTGAACTTTGCGGGTTTGCATGGAAATAAGCTAATGTGTTTATTACGTTATCCTCGGCATTTATAACTGGTTTCGGAACATTTTTTGTAACTTTAACCTTGCCAAAACGCAAAAAGTTCGTTTCAATCCTCTTGAATTTTGACTTGTTCATTGGCGGCAAATCAGGGTGGCGTTCATTAAACACACGACACGTTCTCTCCAAAATTTTATAACATTCTCCATGAATATAAAATAGATTGAGAATATCAATGTTTGAGTATTCTTCCATTTCGATTTAGAAGATTTAGTTTATCACTGACAGTTTTCGATAAATAACGCATACTAATCATCTGTCATATTGGATATTGGATCTCAATTGTTTTTCCATGGCTCACCATTGGAACATGTAAACATTTAAGCAAATACATACGATATTTTTATAAAACCCAATTATTTCGAAAATGGTTACGAATAGGTATAGGGAGCCTTAATACAGTTCGATAGAAAATGAAATTCTACATTTGATAGTGCATAAAGTTATAGGGTGTCCCATTTAAAAAAACGGACTTCAGCGGCTTTGAAAATGTCAATGTTTGCCGCTGAATTTAGGACATCTTGTATAAAAATAGACAAATTCAATAAAAAAAATAGAAACCTAAGATTATTTACCGATCGTCTGCAAAATATGAAGATTATATCTTCAAAACATACAAAAATATATGACTTTAAAATTTGGTACCCCGAAGGCTCATTTTTGGTTCGAGGTCAAGTATCTTAAGAACACTTGAACCTAGGTATAGGACATGCTACATAAAATAGCATTAAAATTCTCCGTAGAATCCAAAAATATCATAAAATACAGGGTGTTTCATTTAAAATAAAAGTTAATACCAACTTCCGGTTAAACCGGAAGTGACAGGAAGTTGAAAATGTTTCAAAAAAGAAGTACCCCTTGACCTTACCTTAAGCCCAAAATTTGAAATTTTTGTCTAAATGGCATCATCAAAAACTTTTAATGAACGGATTGCGTGAATAACCCTGTATAGGTATTTTTATATAAGAAGATACTTTTAGGCAAGATATCCAATTCTTCGTTGGCAATATGTAACTTTCAATCGTTTATTATTGTTATTCATGGCCTACTATTAAATTATGCATTTAATTTCAGAAAATTGGCATTTATGTGCGTGTTTCTGAGAAAAATGCATACTATTATATATTTTTGAAAAGGTAAAAAAAAAGACAAATTTTATAGTCTATAAATATACAGGGAATTCCATTTAAAAAATAAAGTAGGGTCAGATAACTTTTTGAGCTGACCCTATATACTAATTCCGAAGGCGGAATTGAGTTCTACGGGAAAAATTATATAAGAAACAGTTTTCATGTTTTCGATAAGTTATCTGATAGTTGAGATACGAGGGGTGCCTGAAGATTTTCAATTTAACCCTGTATCTTAAAAACTAAAAGGGCTATGATAATTTTGTTAACGGCATCTTTAGGTTTACGAAAAAGTAGCACACTGTCGCGAAAACCGCAACTTTCTATTTATAAAAATAACGGATATCTAATATTCCAAGATGAATTTTTATAAAAATGGAATTCGATACTTTTAACCTCTTCTAAATATTTAAGTATTCACATTGATTCAATTTTAAAATTAAAACACATAATATGAAAACCTTATTTCATGCAAAATTAATCTAAATAGAATAGCAAAAAAGTTAGTTTTTTATCGACTATTTGCAGCTCATGATTTAACACCATTAGTGGTATCCTGTTTTCAAATTGCTTACCGGTACTAAACTTCGTAGTAATTTCCGAACTCAGATTGTATTATTATTATTATTCTTATTGTTATTACTGTGATTATTTCTTTTGAAATTTCAGAACTATTTTCATGTTCCTCTTGTCTTAAAACAAACTCCTTCGGGTCCCATGTTGTTGTTCCAATCGGAAAGCGATACTAGACACATTCCGCTGCGATTGGCACCCTCTGCACTCAATGCCGTGGTCCAAAATAGGAATGACGCGAGGAGGAACATCGAGCGTCGTGACACCATTCGCGATATCAATGCTTTAATAAGGGCTCACACGGCTGCCCAAGCGATTCCAGCAATAAATACAGGTAAGAGGGGAAACCTTTCTTATTCATATACAAAATAAAGCTAATAAGAAACATGGCCATTTTCTTAAATTAATTTACATCGATAACAGGGAACTTGCATATTTTTTTTATTACATTAATGTATTCTCTTATATATACAAAGTAAATATCTAAAATATAACGCCTTAAAAATCTATACTTATTTTGTAATAAAGTTCTAAAATTTCGCGAGCAAACGGATCATTTCAAACGACAGCATTTGGCGCCGTCTACGGTTTGACGTCACATCGTACCAGTATGGCAACGTCGCCAACGACCGGCAAAAATGTAGTGATGGGAAATCTGGATCTTTTTAAAGATCCGGTTCAACGGATCTGGGTCAGTTTAAAGACCCGGATCAGTGAACCGGATCTCGGATCTCTTTAAATTTATTAAAGACTGTATGAGGTTTTGAATTACTGCCTGGATGTGTTCGTGCCTCGAAAGAGAAGTAAAAACTCGAATTTCTCCAAATGGTTCAGCCCCAAATTGAAAGATCTTGTTATTAAGAAAAAGGCTTTGCATAGAAAATTCATGGTTTCCCGCAGTCAGGATGACTATGCAAAATTTTCTGAGCTACGTGCAATGTGTAAGTTGGAGTATGCCAGATGTCATGAAGCGCACCTGGTGCAGTTGGAGGGATCTTTTACACAGAATACTAAGTTCTTCTGGAAGCATGTGAATGAATGGCGTAAATCTAATAGATTTTCTAATTGGTGAGGTTTGTCAGAACAGTCGCGAAATTGTGAATTTGTTTGCCAGACATTTTTCAAGCGTTTATGTTAGCTCAGATTGCCCTGTTCCGGACTACAACTTAAATAACACCGGTCATGTTTCTGTTCAAGGTGTCTCTATTCTAGAGATTTACAATAAGATTTCTGCTCTTCCGGATAGGGTCAGCTGTGGCCCTGATAACTGTTACAGTTAGATTTTTCATATATGTCTGTCAGTACACAGGGCAGTAAAATTCAGTAAAATAAATCTTCCCTTGACACTTTTTCATTTTTTTTTGTATTATATCATTCGTGATATCTAAGTCATTTTAATCTAATTTATAATTGAAAACACTCTTTTATACTATATTCAGGCTTACATTTACCATTGATACCTAAGTTACAGAAATAATGCTAGTTTCAGAAATTTCTTGTCACAAATAGCCGGAAGCAAAAGTACAAAATTAGAACCTTATGTCAATTTAGTTTATTTTTGATAGAGCCAATGTAATATACTTTCATATTGTCCTGTATTATCATATAATTACTGTTTTATATATAAACTTCACTTTAAGATATTCCAATTAATAGGAATTAACATTTTTAATATGCTGTGACTCGAAGACTGATTCAACAATCATATAAGACAAACAAATGAAGGTAAAATCTAAGTGACATATGTATTTGATAAGTTAATCTAATAGAACATTGAAAAATCTACCTTTATATAGTTTTCTTGCGTTAATATTCTAAGATTCCATCAGTTAGTTCAGAAGAATTTTGTTGTTTACATGTCAAATAGCATATCACATTTTCTTTGGAAATTTCACAAGCACGTAAACTTAAACACAAATGTTCTTTAATATCTTGGTTCACTATTTTGCATTAATTAGTAATGGTAAATTTGTTCATTATTATATATTTCGAAATCTACAAAGATTTGCTTTGTTATTGTTTATCAGTTATCAGATTTTTACACGGGGTTATGATAGGTCAGTTCAAAACCACGTGATTTCAATAGATAGAATAATGCAGTCGAAATAAGCATAGAAGTGGAAGTATTGTCTCTCTCTTTTTCTTTCTTATTATAAGTCCTATTGATTTGACGTATCGGCCAGCTAATATTACTAATTTAGATGGTTATTCTTTGGTTGGACAAAATACAGGGTAGCTTGGATTAGTTCAGGTGTAATAATATATTTTCATCTCTTTCCAATACTCATGGATATAAAGGCTATTTTTGTTATAAACCGAATGGAATTTAAAAAGTTAATATTTAGTTTAGTGGATTTATTGTACCAACATTATTTTGTCCTAACACTGGAACCTGTGGGGGAAGATAGATCAAAATACAAGAGTTCTAACCACACTACACCACAACTTGTTACGTTCTGGACGCGCGTTTCGCTAACCAAGTTAGCATCATCAGCAGATGATATAAACTAAAGTAACTTATCCTAACCGAGACTATTTATAGGTAAATGTGGTCACACTTGGTTGCACCCGACTGCACCGTTGTCAAGTAAACAATAGAGGGGACTATAGGGAATAGGCCCTCTGTCTTTATTTAGTGCTTTCTTACCACATTTAACTATTTCTATGCTCTCAAATGCATCCAATAATCTATTATTAGATAGATTTTTAATCAACTTAAGATTATTTATTCCTATTCGGTGATTGTTTTCCAAAGCATGTTGGGCAACGCTTGATTTTTCTGTTCTTCCGTATCTTAAATGTGCCATGTGTTCTTTAAAACGAATGTTTATGGAGCGTTTAGTTTGCCCAACATATTTTAGATCGCAGTCATTACAGCTAATTTCATTTCAAAACAAACTGAGAAAGTTGAAACCACAAAAACAAATTTCTTCGGAAGTCGAGAACATTGTAGAAAATCTTTCTTCTCAGTCTTTTGATAATAGAGAAATTGCCCTTTTGAATAAAGGTTTGAATTTTGCAGAGCCTCCAGTAAAAAATAGTTTACCAACTATTATAGGGAATATCGAAAGTTCCATTCAATACGTGCCAGAGTCAACTAAGGGATTCATTAGAGAGGCTTGCAGAAATCAAACCTCAAAAAACGTTGTTAACAAGTCAAAATATGTTTCTCGTAAAAACACTGAAGTTATCCAGGGACTGAAGAAAAAGGAATGTTTTTATTTAAAAGCTGACAAAGGAAATAAGGTTGTTATACTAGACAAAACAGATTATTTTGAAAGAGTAGACAATTTGATTCAAACTGGTCCTTACGATTTAATTGAGAAAAACCCGTTATCAAAAATGATAACAGAAGTAAAAAGTACTTTAAAACAGTGTAAAAACCTTGTGTCCGATAAACTAAAATTCAAACTAACACATAGTAACCCACAGTTATCTAAACTGTATTGCCTTCCCAAAATTCATAAACCTGGGAAGTCCATGAGACCTATTGTTTCAGCTGTTGGATCACCAACGTACAATATTTCAAAATGGTTAGTAGAAGAATTCGGCAAATTAAATATCTCGTATGATAACTTTGAGGTTACTAAAACGTTAGAATTCTTATATAAAAATAAGAATTTTAACTTAAAATAATGTGAAATTTTAATATATTTTGATGTAAGCTCATTGTTTCCTAGTGTACCCATACCACTAGCTTTAGAGTACCTAAAGGAACTACTTGAAATCAATAATTTGAAGAAAGAAATTATTGATGAGTATTTACTTCTCACAAAATTATGTATGAATCAAAATTTTTTTCAGTACAACAATAAATATTATAAACAACTAGAGGGAACTGCGATGGGCAATTGCTTATCTCCGTTCCTTGCAAATTTGTTTATGGGCAGATTAGAAACCCAATTCAAAAAAGAACTCAAGTATTTCCCAAGGGTGTGGTATAGATACGTAGACGATATATTTGCTATTTTTGATACTAAAACAGAAAATTTGGACACTTTCTTAAAAACATTAAACAATAAATATCCTTCCATTAATTTTACGTACGAAAAGGAGAACAATGGGCAATTACCTTTTCTCGACACGTTAGTTATTAGAAATAACGATAAATTAGAATTTGATATTTATAGGAAATTTACTAATACTGATAGATATATAACATCCGACTCATTTCATTGCCTTCAACACAAAATGGCAGAATTCCATTTCTTAACTCACAGGTTAGTCAATTTTCTACTAAGTAAAGAACGTTTTAACAATGAAATGAATCGAATTAAAAATATAGCTAAAAGTAATGGATATAATGATAATTTTGTACATAAACTAGTAAATAGACATAAGCATAAGAAAATGTTAAAAGATGCCACTACTCTTCAAATACCTGAGGCCTCCAATAAATTCATAGTAATCCCATATGATCCCAGATATACGAGAGGTCTAGAAAAAGTATTTAAAAACGTAGGTTTAAGAGTAGCCTACATAACGGAGAATAGTTTGAAAAATCTTCTTGGAAACCCCAAAGACAAAGTCGACTTGAGGGAGAGGAGTGGCATCTATGAAATTAGCTGTAATGACTGAGATCTAAAATATGTTGGGCAAACTAAACGCTCCATAAACATTCGTTTTAAAGAACACATGGCACATTTAAGATACGGAAGAACAGAAAAATCAAGCGTTGCCCAACATGCTTTGGAAAACAATCACCGAATAGGAATAAATAATCTTAAGTTGATTAAAAATGTATCTAATAATAGATTATTGGATGCATTTGAGAGCATAGAAATAGTTAAATGTGGTAAGAAAGCACTAAATAAAGACAGAGGGCCTATTCCCTATAGTCCCCTCTATTGTTTACTTGACAACGGTGCAGTCGGGTGCAACCAAGTGTGACCACATTTACCTATAAATAGTCTCGGTTAGGATAAGTTACTTTAGTTTATATCATCTGCTGATGATGCTAACTTGGTTAGCGAAACGCGCGTCCAGAACGTAACAAGTTGTGGTGTAGTGTGGTTAGAACTCTTGTATTTTGATCAACATTATTTTGTTGATACTGAGAAAAGTTGTTTTTTTCAAATAATGTTTTGGAATGTAGAGAAGGATATGTAGATTTACCGTGTTTGGTAATATTGTGTGGAAGTCATTTTGTGTACGTGAGAAGGGCTAAGGAAAAGATCTTTCTTTTTAGCACCAAGTATCAAAAAGGACGGAAGTGTCGGATGTTCTGAATTTGTTTTTATTGTTAACTAAATTCCATTCCAAATTGATTGAATATTATGGTTGAGTAAATTTTGGGTTTCAACTTTACGGCCTACATGGCGATTTTGTCTTAATTACTTCCACGTGCCACTAACATCGGTCATCTCAATATTGGTGCTCACCAAGCAATTTTTTTTGCTACCCTCGTAGCTACAATGAGGTAAGAATTTTGTATTATATTCTCGTATATATTGTGTGCTGTTTTGCCTGTCTGGAATTATATTCCAAATTTTGTTGTAGAGATTTTTCTACATGGGCAATTCTTGTTTCAGGGTTTTTGTATAAGGTTGAACCTTTGAAGTTCATTGGGATTATTTTGGAACTTTAAAGACAAACCATTAGCAAGGTTTTGGTATGGTTTCCTAACTGCTAGTTATTTATGGAATTTGGAACTTTTGTTTTGATGGAATAGACATGATGTCTTGGATACAGTCTACGTAGCGGAGCTGTAGGACATAGTGATCACTGAGGAACACTTGGATGTTACCTGCATTACCAACATTTACAGTCTACACTAGTGACTAGAGTATTCAGCTAAGTAGTAGTATAATATTTGGAAACTTAACATATAGTACTATTTCTGTTATCAAACTGTTTATGCATATTAATTTAATTACTGGTGTCACCTTGTCTAGTATATAGCATACTGTGCAGAATTTCTGTAGGTGAAACGCAGCCGGCTTCGTAGCGCTACCTAATTACTGCTGTTTTATTGGTAATATCTAAGACATTCAAATCTATGTAATAGACATTTTATAGATATTTAGTGTGCTGCCACTCAGCGTATGGCTAATCAAAATTTATTTTTTTTTTTAATACTTAACCCTAACCATTATCGTTTGTAACATAATTATTTGTTTTAACTAGAATTAAACTTCAATCATTTAAGGGGGGGAAAGAAACTTATTGGGATTCTAAACCGATTATTTGATCTAATTCTTATTTATATTGTATAATCCAAATGTTATTAATCTGCAGTGATATAGATAAAGAATAAGCTTCTAGGTTTTGTATTTACGTACCCAAATCAAATAATTTAGTTGGGATTTCAGTCAGTGTAACCTTACAATAAATTTAAACTCTTGTTAGGGAAAACTTAATTCCTTCACTTGTTGTTGGGATGCTATTAAGCGCCCTAGTGGATGGAAATGAGTTAACAATAATTTTTTTTGTTCAGTACATTTTCTTTTTTTTTCTTGGGGATAAGTCACTGAATATTGTGAATTAACAATAAAAGTCATTTGTTTCCAACGTGTTGGTTTTCAATTGATCAAGTTAAGTCTTTACCTATTGATAGTGGTTAGATTCAATGCAACGAACTTTTTTTTCCAAGTTTTATTTAACTTAAATTAAAACTTGGTGGCGCTCAACTTAAATATTACATCTAAAGTAAGAGATTGTGAGATGGAAGTATAGGTAGAGTAACGAGAAAGAAGAATCCGAACCTACCCGACTAGAGCTAGCAATAGTTATCATTAAGAGATATTATTGGGTCGATATTAGGTGAGTGTTTTGCGTCTGGTGACTAACATATCTTACTTATTTACCGCCTTCCATCATATTGGTAAACCATAACATTTCAATTGCTCATCCTTTAAAGGTAGAAATGTTAGATAACATACCTAACATATTCATTAAAAACTGTATATGTACCTTGGTTGAACCTTTGCATAAAATATTTAACACGTCTCTTCAAACCTCCATTTTTTCCAGATCTATGGAAGCACAGCTATATAACTCCGATTTTTAAGTCAGGTGAAGCAGAGGATATTAGGAATTACAGGGGAGTTTGTGTCCTCTCAGCATTATCTAAGTTATTTGATAGTTTAGTGTATGATCAACTTAGCTGGGCTTGCAGGGGTTTAGTGCATAAATGGTAAATCAACCACTGTTAACCTTGTTAGATACGAGATGGATCTGTTGGAAGCCTTGGAGAATAAAATTCAGGTAGATGCAATTTACACTGACTTCTCCAAGGCTTTCGACAGGGTTGTCTTTAAGCTTTTAATTGCCAAGGTTAGAGCGTTGGGTTTTTCTTTATTTTTGGTTGAGTGGCTGGAAAGCTTTCTTACTGACAGGACACAGTGTGTCAAAATTAACAACCACATTTCCTCCCTGATCTACGTATCCTCCTCTGGAGTGCCCCAGGGCTCTCACTGTGCCCCTCTTCTTTTCAATTTATTTGTTAATGATATTATTGATCAAGTTTGCCACTGTAAGGTCTGCATGTTTGCAGATGACTTAAAGATATATTGGCCGATTGAGCGACTTGAGGATGGAGTAATCCTTCAAAATGATTTGAATGCCCTGTGGCAATGGATAGTGGTGAATAATTTATTTCTAAATTTAAAAAAATGCTGCTACATTAGTTTTTCAAGGGCAATAATAGAATTGAGACTCACTATAGCATAAATAATGTTGAATTGGAGCGTGTTAGTATGGTCAGGGATCTCTGAGTTTTATTTGACGAGAAACTAAGTTTCCGTGAACATATTTCTAAGGTTGGTCTCAAGGGTATGATGATGTTGGGTTTTGTATTGAGAAATTGCTCTGAATTTTCTGCCAATACTGGCAAAATCCTCTACTGTGCTTTAGTTAGATCCAATCTGAAATATGCGTCTGTTGTGTGGTCACCCTATTACCGACCCCATGCTGATGTTATCGAGAGAGTTTATGAATTTGAACACACTTAGTGATAGGCGCTTGCTATTGCGTTGCGCAACTATAACTTGTTCTGTGTTAAGCACCACTCTACCAATTATGGAATGCATGCCTCCATTGATAGAACTCTTCGACTTCTTAATGAGCATCAAAATGAGATTGATGTGTTTAATTGCACCCTGCCTGGTTCTAAGACTGCTTACAAAAAGATGTTACTTACTTGATTAAAACTCGGTTCATTGTCTGTTTCAAATAGGCTTACTATTATTATTTATTTATTTAATTATTAGGTATTTTCTACTGTCCATTTACTGTTAAGTATATATTGCTAATATTGTAAAATGGTTCATCCGTTTGTTTAGTAAAATAAAATAAAATAAAATAATGTATGCCTAGCTCCATCCATCTAAAAATTTTGTAAACATGCAACATCGGTTTTATAGACAGCATTTTCCGAACATTTTTTTAGTTTTTCGCGAAGAGTAAAATGAGTTGCGCCCTCTCCAGTCTATAGTTTTTGGATAACAAACTTGTATGTTATTTACAGGGAAACGTTTAAAGTGAAATAGTGTATTAATATTTTTTCACCAAATTTTTCCTATACACCCCGGGAGATTAAATGAAAAAAAATCTTATAGGTTTCCAACTTGCAAAGATATATATGTTTTCACGTTAGGATTAATATTTTATTTTATTTATGCCTTGATTTTATTCTTCAATTCCATTTTTATACTGTTTTTAGAAATAAAAGCAGTGGTGATCCTATGATTGCCCATCCAAAGTAATAAGTCCATATTTTTTAAAGATATACTTTTAACTTACCAGGCTTAAGAGTCTTGCTATAGTAGTTTTGACGTTAAAGTTTTTTATATTTATAGCGGTTTTGAAATTAAAGTTTGTTATATTATAATTTATATTATTTCTTAGAAAATCAATTTTACAGACATGAACTATGGTTTGACTTGTTAGATTCAGATTTTTAATGTTATTTATAATGCTTTTTATTAACTATCAAGGCCATCTGAACTTCAATATACACATCGCACTAAAAAAGTAGAAATTTAAATCTATTATCTAATCCACACAACATAAATATAAGTTTTAAAAGGACTCGTGTAATATGATGCTTTTGCGATGATTTACGAAGTCAACAAGCCAACCAACTCCAAATTAAATTTTTACACGAGATTCTGGCTATACAGAAATTTATATTTCGTGGCAATCAGCATTCAACAAGCTAATAACCGACCGACCCATCCACCGCATCATCCCTTTCTTCTTATCATTCAGACCGGTTCGAAAAGCGCGCTATATCGGTCAAACATGATGATGCATTGAATGAACCGAAGAACTGACTGAACCATAGACAAACACAACTGAACGCTTCATTTTGCTTTGTCTCTATTTCAAAGATCCGTGATCCGATTCGCAATATTGTCAAGACCCGGCTCCCGTGAATCAGTATAAAGATCCGGATCAGTCGTGGACGACACATCTGTACAAAAATGCAATATCAGCTGGCTGTCAGCTGTCATGGTTAATTGCAGTTTTGTTTGTTTTAATTTTGTGATTTTGTGGTTTAATTTTTATGTTTATTTAAAAGAAAAGGGCGTATTAGTGGTAAATTAATATAATTCACGTAAACAACAAACTGAGCAAAATAAACTCCAGACTAATAAAACTGAAATCACAAAACGCTGTCAATGTCGTCCATTAACTACAAAAAAGACAAATGTTTAACTACAAAAAAGACAAATGTCGTCCGGCTGACGGCTTGATGATTGACGCCTGTTGTTATTGAACGTTACACTGTTGCCAGATTTCGCGTATACGTAATGACGTCACGTCCGGTTTTTGGTCGGGTGACGTAATTTGAATTTCGGAGCTTTTTTAATTTGCTTTTGTCGGCCGAGTAGGTAATAAAATTGATTTTTTTTTTTAGATATATGTTTCAATACCACGTGGCCTTATAATCTTTAGTATGTTTTTATTTATATAAATATATATATATATATATATATATATATATATATATATATATATATATATGTCCTATACCTAAAATGAACAGTTTCGATTTTATTAGCCGTTTTCTGATTTATCCCGGAATTTTGCCAGAAAATGAGATCAGAAACTAAAAAAATCAAGATAGACTTAGGAAATAACCTAATGCAATGTTCACTTGAGTTGACATTTGCTCTGTTTGTCGTTTTTTGTCAAATCTTTGCTGCGAAATTTGTTAAAAAATGGCTTTATATAGTTTAGATGAACGTTTGAAATTATACTACTGCTTCATAAAAAATAATAAAAGTCCAGGGTTAGCCCTTAGAGAATATTCGAGGGAATATCCTAATAATCGAGTTCCCTCCAGGACTATATTTTTTCAAATTGTGCGTGATTTGGAAAATGGTGTCCTTAAAAACTCTAAGAAAAATCGTTCCAATTTTGTCCTCACTGAGGAAAAACAACTCGAGATTTTACTTTATTTCGAGGAAGATGATGAAAGATCCCAGAGAGATGCTGACAGAGACATTGCAGGTGTCAGTAGAGGAAGTATTCAAAAAACACTGCAGGTGAATGGTTATCATCCTTATAAATTTCTTCCAACTCAATTATTATCACAATTAGACTTTAATGAAAGATTGGCTTTTTGTTGTGATATTATGGACCGGCAGTTCGAAAATGTGTTTTTTTCAAAAGTGCTTTGGACTGATGAGGCCTTATTTAATACGGCGGGTATTTTTAATCGGAAAAACACTCATTACTGGTCTCAAACTAATAAACATCTAATAAAAGCAATTAAAAAACAAGGCCG
Organism: Kuschelorhynchus macadamiae; assembly: GCA_030620095.1. Lineage (NCBI taxonomy): Eukaryota > Metazoa > Arthropoda > Insecta > Coleoptera > Curculionidae > Kuschelorhynchus > Kuschelorhynchus macadamiae. The sequence goes on from JAUTXW010002298.1 coordinate 357,184, forward strand.
TCAAACCGTAAATGTGTGGTGCGGAATTATTTGCGACCGTATTATCGGACCAATATTTTTTGGCAGGTCGTTAAATGGCGAAAGATACTTGGAGCTGCTTAGGAATGAAATCATGCCCCTTATCAACGACTTGCCGACAAATATTCGAGAAAATATCATTTTCAGCAGGATAGCGCCCCTTACCACACGGTTGCACCGGTAGTAAGTTTCCTTAATCAACATTTTCCATTGTGGATAGGAAGACATGGTTTAATATCCTGGCCACCACGAAGCCCTGATTTAAGCCCTTTAGACTTCTTTTTGTGGGGTGCACTAAAAAATAAAGTTGATAAAAATAGATCTAATAATAGAAATGAGTTAAAAATAAAAATCAGGGAAGAGATCAATAATTTTAATGCATCTAATTCGGTAAGGAACGCTATTCGAAAAATGGAGGCTATTTACAATTCATGTATCGCAATGGACGGTGGCCATATTGAATTTTTTTTATAATCTGTTTTAATCATGTTTAATACTCAGTTAGTTATTAGTTATACCGTGTGGCACAAGATATTTTTTTTGTCTCCCTTATTTTCGTAAACATTAAATAATAAGAACATAAATTACATAATATTTCACTTTTATTTGTATTTTCTAACATTATTTATAGTCGCCATCTGTGTTAAGGAAATGAGAATAAGGCTTAGTTTACGACATTTTTATTTTAGCCGACTTTATCTGTTTACTTAATTAAAAAAAAATAGTCAAATCAGAAAACGGCTAATAAAATCGAAACTGTTCATTTTAGGTATAGGACATATATATGAGTAATGATAGGTAATTGAACGCTGAATCAGATGAAATAAAAATATACAGGGTGTTTCATTTGAAAAACAGGAGATTTTTACATTTAAAGTTCTGTTTGTTTTGCTCTCCATTTTTAACACCTTGTATATTAATTGGTAAGACCAGCATGGAAACTCGTTGAATTGAACCCTTAGTAATGTATGTTTAGGATATTAATCAGCTCCATTAAAGTTTTATAGGTAAAAAATTTTTTTTTTTAAAATATGTTTTTTTAAAAAAGTTTTAAAACTCAATTTACTCAAAAACGTAAAGAATTCAAATGTAGGGGTTATTATAAAAACTTTCGCAAATTAACAGTATAATCGAAATATGTAATAATATATAGGGTATCCCATTTAAATTAAGAAAGTTGACATTAGTTACGTCAAAACGAAACACCCTATATAAGCAAAAGTGAAATAAAATAAAAATTTAATTGAATCCAAACAACTTTTGTATTTAACTTTTTGTCTATTACCGTTTTCTAGATAACGTGCTGTATCACCATAAAATGGCCACCCTGTACAGGAGTCATGTACAGGGTTTTTCAGTATATTTTGGCACCTACCTAGAGAGTTTATTTCAATAGATACCAATATTTTGGAAATACAAATACATTTTTTATGAATCATGTCAAATTTTGACAGGTTGATTTTTTTTTAATGGAACACCCTGTATATTATCTTGAATTTTTAAAGATCTTTTTTTCTGATTTCAAATATATATATATATATATATATATATATATATATATATATATATATATATATATATATATATATATGTGTGTATATATATATATATATATATATATATGTATATGTATATATATATATATATATATATATATATATATATATATATATATATATATATATATATACATGTACAGGCTTTTTCCTTATAATTTGCCACCCCTTTAAATCTTTTATTTCAAAAGATACAAAAATGTTGTTAATACGAAAGTTGTAGGATTTCATCTAGAGATTTACATAGCGCTAAAATCAAAAACAAATGACGGAAAATATGGAAATCACCATGAACTTTGTTATTTTAAATGGAATACCCTGTATAATTTTAAATTTTTAGATGCGCCTCATTGTCCTCTTTTCAAAAATATATAGCGTATCTATATTTAGAACAGTACTTTTTGAGCTATTCACCTTCAAAGTAACACATTATGAGATGCTTAACTTACTTTATTGGATCTAGATAGCCGTGAGTGCAATTCGGTTATCATTCGTGAATCACTCTAGCCATGAGATGTTAAATGAAGCCAAAATTACCTATTCTTTTTTAATAAAAATAATATATTTTATTTACGTTTTACGTTAAATTTATATATTTATAGCAGATTAAATATTAAAAGTATAAAAAACAACTAGTTTATTCTGATATAATATAATATATGTAATTAACAAACAACAAATACAAATACTAGTGAATAAACAAAGATAACAATAACATTTATAAAATCTGTATTATAAGTTATTTACATGACCACCGCCATTGTTTAAGCAATTTTGGAACACGTGTCCCATTCTATTAATAGCATTACTAACAAAGAAGGTATTTAAAATTACTATTTCTTGCTCGATTTTTTGCCATAATTCTTGTAAATTATCAGTCCTATTAAAGTACATTTCATCTTTTAAGTATCCCCACAGAAAATTATCTAGGGGTGTGAGGTCGGGGCTATCGGCAGGCCACCGGATTGGGCCTTGCCTTCCGATCCATAAACCATAGCGATTATTCAAAAAATTGGTAATCGGTTGGACATTGTGAGGCGGTGCTCCATCTTGGTGCCAAATTAATCTAGTGCGCTGACGAATGGAAAGTGCGTTATTTAAAAAATCTAAATAACGTTCGCCTGTCAAAATACCCTCAAAAATAATTTGCTCTCCTAATATGCCGCACCACACATGCAACGACTTACCCCCTTGCTTCTTCCTTTCTTCAATTACATATGGATTTCTGGTAGACCAAAAATGTGTGTTTTTTCTGTTAAACGTTCCGGCCGTAGTGAAAGTAACTTCATCAGACCACAGAATTTTGTTAAAAAATTGGTCATCTTCTCGAAATCTCCTGAGCATTTCTTGACAGAATTGAAGTCGTTCATTCATGTTATTTTCTGTGTTAAATATTACAGTGGCCTAATTTTATAGGAATGATAAACATATTTTTTCAAAATCCTGTGAATTGTTTTCCATGATGTGAGTCTTGAAACGTCGGGAATTGATCGGTGCGGATTTTCTAAAAAATAATTCTTCATGTTTATTAAGTAAATAGAAAATTACCTTCAATTCAATTACTGTTATTCAAAAATAATAATTTTGGTTTCATTTGACATTTCATGGCTGGAGTGATTCATATAATGGCTGAATTGCACCTCCAGCCACTCACGGCTATCTAGATCCAACGAAATAAGTTAAGCACCTCATAAGGGGTTATTTTGAAGACGAATAGCTCAAAAACTACTGTTCTAAATATAGAAATGTTATATATTTTGTTAAAAGGAGGACAATGAGGCGCATCTAAAAATTTAAAAATATACAGGGTGTTCCATTTAAAATAACAAAGTTCATGGTGATTTCTATATTTTCCGATAGTCATTTGTTTTTGATTTTAGCGTGGTGTAAATCGTCAGATGAAATCCTACAACTTTCGTATTAACCACTTTTTTATATCTTTTGAAACAAAAGATTTAAAGGGGTGGTAAATTATAAGGAAAACCCCTGTACATATATACATACACATACATATAAATATTTCAAGACTAATAGATTTAAAATACTCAGGGATAATTAATATAATGTAAAATAAACGATGTTGCAATAGGACGATAGTAAGTACAAAAAAAAAATAATAATAAATAAAAAAAGGAGAATTCAGTTGAGGCCACTTGCAATTTTATTTGATTAATTTAATTTAAATACTCATAAGTTAAAAACATGAATTTTTATCCATTTAATATTTACAAAAAGTAAATCATCATACCTATAGAAAAAAGACATACCGTACATAATCATGACAAACAATAAACAAAATGCAAAGTTAGATCCATTTGGGGGTTGAAGTATTATCTGTCTATGAAGCTGTAGTTGTAGTTAACTAAGAAATCATTATTTTTTACTCTTTAATTATCATATGCGTTTTTATACATTTTTTCAGCAGCAACAGTCACCAGTTCTGCCGCAAGTGGGGCGAATAGTTCAACTTACGTGGACGGCATTGATGAGCTAAACTCGTTAATAAACGAAAGTCTGAGTCAAGACTGCCTCTGTTCTGACCAGGAATGGGCGAACGACGGTATGGACAGTACGCTGGCCAGTTTGGATCTGTCCGATATTCTTTGAAAGTGGTTTCTTATCTTTTGTTAAAAATTTATATTTTTACGTTATCCGCTAATTATAATTTATTAAAAAATAAGCTCTTTTCGATAAAAGTGATAGGTAATTTATTCGGAAACTGTCCAAGGAAAATTTCCTTTTTAAATACAGATATTTTAGTTTTTTTTTTAATAAATTTTGAAAAAAAATCCATAGTAGACACTAGACGCAGCTTAAATAATTGCATTTAATCCTAAGAAAGCTACAAAAGTAAAACATATTGGATGTGGATTATTTATATTTATTTTTATTATACCAACCTAACGAATTAACAAAAAAAACACAACAGGGTCAAAGTGAAAATAAAATTTTTATAAAAATAAACTGATAAACTCAAAGAACAGTGTAACAAAACAAAACTAACCACAAAGAGGATCAATCTAGATTTAACTCTTAAATTTAAGATTTAAAAAACTAAACTAAACTGAAAATTTAATTAACTTGCCTGTTTGTTACTTTCGAACCGAATTTCACTGTCATATGTTACAAGACCATCGCCACATTTTAAAAATTACGTCTTTCGGAATTTTCCCAGTCTCAACATTCAAAAGAAAACTTTGCCAAACCAATTTATTTCTTTACGGAGAGTTTCCGAAATAGGAAGGTTTCCAAAGATGCCTATCACTAAATCGAAGTTTATCAAATTTGTGAAGCCAGACCATGTTAAAGGTAGTTCTTCAAGGGAATGTTTACTCTTCCCTTACTCGTTAAGTGCTTTAATTAATAAGAGACATATCAGCTTTCTGGCATACATTTATTTAGCATTTCATACAAAATGTATGTCTATTTTTGTACATCAAAATACAAGAGTTCTAACCACACTACACCACAACTTGTTACGTTCTGGACGCACGTTTCGCTAACCAAGTTAGCATCATCAGCAGATTATATAAACTAAAGTAACTTATCCTAACCGAGACTATTTATAGGTAAATGGTTTAAACACTTGGTTGCATCCGACTGCACCGTTGTCAAGTAAACAATAGAGGAGACTATAGGGAATAGGCCCTCTGTCTTTATTTAGTGCCTTTTTACCACATTTAACTATTTCTATACTCTCAAATCTGTTTTCCAAACCATGTTGGGCAACGCTTGATTTTTCTGTTCTTCCGTATCTTAATTGTGCCAAGTGTATGCAGGTCCGTATTTAATGATATGGTGATGATGAGACGTCAAAGACGAAACGTCGGATATTAAATATGAATGCTCCATGTTGTAGAGAAAGTGGCTTATAAAGATGTAAAATTTATTTTGTAATATCTTTTCAAGGGTATTATAAGGGTAATAACGCATGACATCGACATAGTCTGGCCCGAGGGACATATGTCGACAGAAAACGTTATCCTTTATAATGCCGGTGGTCCTTCAATGTTTAATTTCCGACTAAGTAAAATATTGCTTAATTGAGAAAGATCTAGTTTTAATAATAATAAACCAAATTATTATTTCTAATGCCCTAAGGTATTATTTTTTTTGTAACTGATTTTGACGTAATCGTAGATAAAACATTGTTCAGTTTGCTATAATATAGATAGACAACTTAATATACAAAATCGGCCTCGTATTTGGCTCCCTCTAGAACTTGTAGTCTTGAGGATTTTTTTAAAAAATAATACAGGTTGTTCCAAATTGATGCTCGTAGTACGTATGTACGTTTGTTTTTTTAAGACTTAGCCGGTCGATAAGTTGTAATGTTGTATAATGTGTACGCAACCTTGGAACAAAAAATATTGATTTAGGAAAGTACAAACAACTGCAACAATTTGTTTGACTGGTTAGCCCTAATATTCGAGAAAACGGAAAACTTGCTTGACTTTCCCATTTTTTTGTCATTGGATTATTCTATATTTGTGCGGGTTTGTTAGTGATTATTTTTCCAAGCTAAAAGTCAAAGTAGCTTTATTGTCATAAATTTTGCAATTGTTGACAAAGCCTTGTTAGTAATATAATTAAAATTAACTAAACTATGACTACAATAATTATGTCATTAAACTAGAGTCATTTTCAATTTTAAATAAGTAAAACAAAACAATATAACAATTTCAATAGGTATTACATTAAATTGCTTGTAAAAAACGTAACACATACAAAAACAGACACAACAAATGTCAAAGTAATACTACTACAAATACAGAAAAAGGAGCTACATTAAATTGTCAGAATAAAACTCATTTAAGGTATAATATGACTTTTTCGATAGGAGATTTTTAGTTTTCTTTCTAAAAGCCTTCTCATTATCAAACCTCCTTATACTTTAGGGTAAGTGGTTAAACATTTTTTTGCCACTATAGAAAAATGATTTTTTTAATGTCTTCGTACTTAGGAATCGGCAAACATAGTGTATGAGAATGGCGCATGTTATAGTGATTAGACACAAACAATTGATTATTATACTTTTTATGGACCAGACAGACAGATTCTAAAATAAATTAACAGCATAAAGTCAAAATTGAATGCTTTATAAACAAAGGACGACAAGAATCGCGTGCTTTTACACCAGACATAAATCTTAATGGTCTCTCCTGTAACAAAAAGACCCTATTAAACAAATAATTAGAACATGAGCCCCAAAAGCAAATGCCATATCGAAGGTGAGATATGAGTTTCAAACTTTAACTCATTGTCTACAGACAAACCCAAAAATGTTGTCGAGCTAGTGCAATTGGGGCATCATGCAGACATACATTCTCAACATTACATCTAAAATTAAGTATATTGGTCTTAGATACATTGAAAGCTAAAAAGTTAGCATCACACCATAGTTTTATTTTAATCAAGTCATCATTTACATTATCTGCAAGACCCTTCAAGCTTGTACCATGCCAAAGAATTGTGGTGTCGTCTGCAAAAATGGTGAATTTACCTAATATGTCAAGGCGAGGGTGGTCATTGACATTAATAGGAGACAGCAAAGGGCCAAGAACCGGTCTCTGAGGGACGCCCGAGTTCAGGACACGCTCAGCCGAGTTGTTCCCATTAAATGTAACTGACTGCACATGTTCCCCGAGATGTGAACGAAGCCAATTGTACATTGTTCCTCTAAAACCGTACTCTGTTAGTTTCCACAGCAGTATAGATGCAATCAAAAGCTTTAGACAAATCACAAAACACTGCTGCAGCCAATTCTCCAGAATTTAAATTTGTATAAAGATGTTCCAGGAAATCAAAGATAGCATCACTCGTTCCCCTTGACGCCTGAAACCCAAACTGTTAAAGACTTAAAATGCTATGTCTACTTGAAAAAGATATCATTCTCGCCCTAACAAATTTTTCCACCACCTTTGCCATTGTGGGTAGAAGTGCAATTGGCCTAAAGTTAGAAGCATCCTCACAATCCCCACTCTTAAAAAGAGGGAGAACTAGGGCTTTTTTCAGGCAAGGTGGAAAAACTCAGCCAATATTTCAAGCGTCACTGCAAGCAGGGCCTGGAAGATCCACAGAGAAATCTGGTCCCAACCTGATGCACTCTTATTCTTCATTCCCCTAAAAATGCTTTCTATATCCTCCACAGAAACGGGAGGAAAAAAGAATGTGTCAGATACTGAAATATGATTGATGATATGATATGATAAATACTGCCTGAAGGTGTTCTCAGTTGAATTTGTGGGTTTTTAGTTTTTCAGCGACACCGCAGAAATATCCATTTAGATCCTCCGCACTCAAAGCGCTTGGTTCAGGCATAGAATTACTTTTGAACCTCAGATCATTGACAATATTCCATGCTTCTTTAGATTTATTATTACAGCTGCTAATTCTGGTTTGGAAATAAATCTTTTTAGACAGTTTAATGGTGTTTCGATAAATTTTCCGGTAGCTGTTGTAATATTTTATAAAGTAATCATTGTCAGAAAAATATTTTTTAATATAATGTAGGGACTCATATTTTTTCTTGATATAGTTAAACCTTTAGTATACCAAGTACGTCTTTTTTTATGCTTTATATTAATAAAAGAAAAAGACCTGTTAAACAAATCCTGGAGTAGAGAATGATAACTATGCAAAGTGTCCTCAGTATCTAAAAGAGGCCTCCAGTTAGCCCGATTACAGAGTCGAACAAACTTGCTAAAGTTTTTTTTTGTGTACATTCTGCCAGGCTTAACATTTATTTTTTTACATTTATTTTCAAGTGAACAACATATGCTCATGATAAATGTATTACACTAAAACACACTAGTAAAGGAATCCTTTTATTATAAAACACAGGTAAAGAGACTGAAAATATTATTTAAAATAACATTAACACTAATATACCTGTAAAGACTTAAGATTTAACATATAAACAAAGCCATTTATCTAGTTATCTCATTTTATTTTAGTAATTTTCTTATTACAAAATACTACTGATACCTTGGCTACATAATCTTTAAAACACTCTACAACCTCATTTTTGTGTTCATAAACATAAACCATCACAAACTTTGAGTGATCATCAACAAAAGTTACAAAATACTTATAACCATTATGTGAGGTAGGTGTCAGATGTCCACACACATCTGTATGAATCATTTCTAAACCTCTAGTTGACCTTAATGACTTAAAATGACATGAAAAGCACTTTTGCTTACTCTTGACACATATCTCACATATTTTGCCATGACCCCCATTCAAAAACTGTAAAGCATTTACTAACTTTAAATTATTCATTTTTGTTAAAGACCCATAATTCAAGTGACCATACCTTTTGTGCCCTAACTCGATATCATTATTAACAGATAAATTTGCATCAAAACTTATACATTTTTCAAAAAACATTTTATATGAGCTACCAGCTCATACCTTGTAAAAAAATAACATCTGTCTTCTTAATCAGCATTTTACTATCATGAAAAATAATTTGAAAACCAGCTCTTTCTAGTGTTGACACTGATAATAAGTTAACTCTTAGACCCGACACACATAAAACATCTTTTAGTGTTATATTTGCCTTTCTATCTCCCACAAAATGTTGCCTTCATGATCTTCCCTTGTTACGCTAGCTGTAGTATTTCTCTGGGTTCAGGAAAAAACTTCTTCACCAAAACTTCCTCGTCATTAATATAATGATGTATTGCACTGGAGTCCCCATACCAGAGAGTCTTCCCTTCCCTTCTTCTCCAACAAAGGACACATACTGCGTTCCATTAATCATATTTGAATCCTGAGCCAATTTCATGTCACCGACAGAACAATTAGCCCTTCGTTCCCCATTTTGACCATCTTTTTTACTTTTCTGACTACAATTAGCTGCCCTATGACCAAATTTATTGCATGTAAAACATTTAACACCACACATGCCCCAATTTTCCATATTTAAAAAGTTTGATTAATTTTTGACTTGCAGCAGAGCTTTCACCAAATGAAGAGGCATTTGTAGGTACAGTATTTTTACTTCTATGCTTATTTATTGAAAATTCTGGCAACCTGCTTTTGACAAATTCCAACTTGAGGTCATTCCCAGACAAGGTTCTAATCGCAGTAACTACATTTCCAAATTCTACAGGCATAGACAACAAAAAGAAACATGACATGGCTCATTCACCAAAATTGCTGCCTAAATTTTCAAGCTCTAGAAATATCCTATCACAATAAGAAAAGTGATCTTGGATATCAGCACTACAACTGTATTTCATATTAATTAACTCTTTCAACAAATAAAATTTACTACAAGTGTCTTGTCTACTAAATATACTCTCTAACCTGCTTATCATCTCGTGCGAATCCTCACTCAACTCCTTTTATATATTCAAGATGGGAATCAGCTATAATATGAATGATTACAATCGTTATTACGTGATGAAGCCGGAATTTTTTTAAGCACATCCTTTAAATCTAGAGCATACAGCGCAGCATTCAATCTGAATTTCCAGTTGTCGATCCCATTTCCCTTAAACGGGACAGTACCATTTTTGTTTTCATTACCAACCTCCATCTTTTCCTATCTTGCTTTACTGCCAATATTACACTTTGCCTTTACTAGCCTCTCTTTTTGTGTTATTGTTGAAAAGCTAACCTTAAAAATCTCTTTATATCCTTCACTTTTTAACTTGCTTTTCTTACGTATTCTGGGCCCATAACCATTGTTACACAAAAACACGCTAGTGAAGGAGTCCTTTTATTATAAAACACAGGAAAAGAGAATAACTTTCTTACATTAAAATCATTATATTTATAAGAAAAAGACAACCACAACCAACAACGGAACATTGACAATCGACAACTTACATGAAAGCAAGCCAACCTTTTTTCACTTATCTTAACAAAATGTGTACCCATTTTGGTTTTATTACGGAGTCAAATTTTTTGGGAAAGTGGTTTTTGTTTTAGTATAAATTTTCATAAATGATTTCACCTACAGTGAAACCTCTCAACAACGGACAGTAGCCGTGCCACAGAAACTGTCCGTTGTATAGAGATGTCCGTCGTGAGGAATGAACAAATTAATTACAAATGTCATTTTATTTAAACAAATATTTTATTTTTAAGTAAAAAAATAATCTGTTTCAAATTTTACTGTCCGTGTCCGTTGTTGAGAGTGTCCGTTGTCAAGAGGGAATACGGTGACTTCAAAATTGTCCGCTCAGCAGAGGTGTCTGTTAAGGGAGGTTTCACTGTACTTAGTTTTGTAATAGCAAACATACTACATACAAATATACTGGCAGCATCAATTTGAAATACACTATTGTAATATTGATCGATCACCTTATAATCTATAAAGAAACAAACAAATATAAAACATATACTTAGATTAATTCATAAAATGTTAATAACTCAAATTTAAAAAAAATAATGATAAGCGTGTTAATGTTTGTATTCCTCGCTTCCATGATAATATAGTTAATATGCTGCCCTCGCAACGAACGCAGTCGAGTATAAGGGTGGCGTCATATAAGTTAGCAGTGCATGGACGTAATGACATTATTTGTCAAGTAATAAACTATACCGACATAAACCAAATAAATAGCTGGTGTTTGAGAGGGCAGGGGAAGGGAAATCCGAATAGCTCAGGTTGTCGAGTCCTTGCAGACTGTTTCCAAGTAACTAGAGTGCTCCAATGTGTTATTGGAAAATGGTTCAGGTCTGAGTGTGGCAAGGGATTGAAGGGTTTTTTGTAACGTTTTTGCCAAGTAACGCAAATAAAAACTGGTCTAATATTTTCTATTTTCTTATATTTTATATGTAATTTTTATTTGTAGTTATTGTAAGTTTTATATTGAATTTTTCTTTTTCATATTGTGATTTATGTTCAACATTTACAAGAAGTTTACATTTACATACCTAAATCTACTCTTAGATACGAGTTGAAATGTTTTTGGTGATAATTTACATTGTTTTTTAAATTTTTTAAAAAATTATGTGTTCATTTTTAAATTTTAAAAACTTCCTATATTTCAAGTGTAAATAATATACACCTATATTAAATTCTATTTTTGTTAAGTACAACGATAAATATTTTGTTACAAATAGTCTAAACTTTTTATATTTATAGTGTAAATAATTTACACCTATATAAAGATATAATTATTGTTAAATGTAATATTAAATATTTATTTAAAAATAGTAAATAGTATTTCTTTTCCATTTTCTCCCCTTTTAGATTTTTAAGGTTAAGAAGATGAGTTGGGTATTTGATTGTCAAAAACACACATTTTTAGTAACGATTTTTTTTTGTATTTATATAGTAGTGCAACTGGCAATTACTACCCAGATCACAACTATTCGCTGCCTAAAAACAAGTAAGTACCTTTAGTTTTTAATTAAACTAGTAATATTGATTTTTGTTAATGAAGGTGTTTAAATAAATATTTAATTACTTATTAATTTATATTTGCTTTTCGTTATCATATCAAATCTCAATAAATTCTCTAATCTTTCGTTTATAAAATCCTGGGACAGACGCTAATAAAGTACGGGACACGAAGGAAAACCGGGCGGAGTCAATCGGTTTAGGAAGGTCGGCCAAGAAATCTCTTTAAACCAGTGGTGTCCCGTCGTTCTTTAAATAATATGGCACTCCTTTTTGACTATACGCACTTCAGATAATTAAAAAATGTAACTATGCTTAATGAACCTTTATGTATATTTGTCTGTTTTCTTTCGTGTACCGCACTTCTATATCTCTTTTGTGTTGCAAAAACGGCGAACTTTCGAATTTTAAAATGATTTAATTTTGATTTTTCTTGATCGATTTACCTATAAATATATTTTTTCTTGAGTTCTATCATTAACGGTTCCCGGGCTACTGCCTACGTCCACTATTATTGGACCACCCAGTATAGTGATACACGATTTACAAGTCCAGATTTTACACGCGGCCAGCATCAGATCCAGTGAACGAGATTTATCAAAATTTTAATTTATGCAGTTCGACTTTGGGCTACTCGGGTATGCCAAAAGTGGCCGTCTGTCTCCGTTTGTCATATTACTTTATACAGGGGCCGTCATTGTGAAGTACTATACAGGGCGTTTCCTAATTGTATGCTGTTGTGAAAGGGGGTGTTTTTATGTTCTAAAAGTCTTAAGTTTTGAGATACAGGATGGTAAAGTTTAAAAAGAAAACCTTTTTTTTTTTCATCCCAATTCTAATGCTATTATAGATAACTGCATGAAATTTGATACATGTCTTCTATGCATTAAGGAGCATACGGATTTACCCAGGTTAATTATATATGCACGCCACTGGTAGAAATTTTAAAAATTGATTGTTAATAAAAAATACACTTTCGTGCATAAAAGACCTGTATCAAATTTCACACAATTATTTGTCTATAATAGCATCAGGAATTAGGATTAAAAAAAAATGTTTTTTAAAACCCTGTATCGCCAAAGTTAAGACTTTTAGGTTCATATTAAACTTTTTTCTTAAAAAAGTCCATGAAAGGCGTGTGTTTAACATTAGTGCGCAATTAGGAAACGCCCTGTATAGTACTTCACAATGACGCCCCCTGTACAAAGTAATATGACAGACGGAGACAAACGGTCACTTTTGGCATACCCGAATAGCCCAAAATCGAACTGCATAAGTTAAAATTTCGATAAATCTTGTTCACTGGAATCAGTACTGGCTGCCATACTATAATTACATTGATGTGTTAATTTTGGATAAATATGAGTTCTGTAGTTTTTCAAATATTAATTGCAATTTTAGATATTTTTTGACACCCGGTATTCAACAGAAAATTAATTATTTTGAAGCAGTTTATTGACAGCTATTTTATGAACAATTTTACAAAATATATGAAAAAAAAACTAAGCCATTTTTGAGGTTGGCGACTGTGATTGTAATGGTTCGATTCCTTCTAAATCGTTGTCTTCCTCTGAAAATGATGAGGTTTCGTCGTCACTACTTGTCACTATCCCAGTGTGATAACTAAATCATCAACCGTTTCAATTTTGCCGTCTACTTCCCAGTATTTATCTTCAATAGAACAAACATGTTTAACATACGATTTCCAATTTTGAGCCGATATTGAGTCAATCGCTTCTAATGTTATTTTATTTAAATTTTTAATTGAAAGTTCACCGGTGTTGCGCTCTCGAATATATTTTTTTACTCCTGCCCATGCAAGTTCAATAGGGTTGAGGTTGCAAATGTATGGAGGCAGCCTTAAAGGTGTATGACCGAGGTTACGTAAAAGACCGGCAATTTTATACTTTTTTTCTCTAGGCTTGTTGGCTGATATTACTTCATATAATTGATTTTTCTCCATGTTGAATCACATACAAGATTGTTCGATTTAAGCCACAATATCATATGAGCTTTTGTAGAGTATTTAGTTGGCTTTTTATCTTCTACGTGAGAATGATAAGACGCATTATCCATTACCACGACTGATTTGGGAGGAATGTTAGGTAGAACCTTCTCGAGCAACCACTTTTCAAAATTATCTCTATTCATCTGTCCACAATAGTCTCCAGTTGTTAGTCCCGAGCGAAAAACAAAAGCAGCACTTGGAACAAATCCGACTTCTGAACCAGCATGAACTATAATAAAGCGACTACTAGAGCGGATTCCCTGAACAACACCTGTAACACTTTCACTTTGCCAGCATTTGTTCACTGTCGTATCATTATCTACCGAGGTTTCCTCTAGATACACAATATTGCGTCTTTCTTGCCTATATTGCCTTACAGTTGATAGATATTGCACCCGCCAGTGAAAAATATTTGATCTCTCAGTGAGCAATTTTCGTTTATTTTGGCACTTGCGCCAAACATAACCATTTGAACGTAAAAGCCGATTTAAAGTTTTATACCCGTGCGGAAAATTTATTTTGTTCTTTACAGCACAAAGTAAGGGTTTGCAGGTCGGAACCTTTTTCAAGTTTATATAAAAATCCTCTATTGTTCGTCGAATTACTTGAAAATCACCATCGCCAATTTTATCTTTGTATGATTATCGGGGTTTTTTTTACCAGGAGATTTTAAAGGTGAAGTAGAACATGAGCGATCATTATGTTCTCTTTGAATTTTTCTTACACTACTTTCCGAAACACCAGTGTAAAATGCAGTGCGTTCTGTTCGATTTTGAATTGGAATAGTCACTATTATTTTCAGCTTCTCTAGTACAGGCCTCTATAACGCTCGCAATAACTTCACGTGAACCGCTTCGAATTGTTTTTCCTCTTTTGCTCGCCATCGTTACTTCGAAATAATAATTCAAATTCAACGCAACGCATTTATATAGAAATGAAAACAAATGCTCGAAATGTATAGGCGCCACTGGTAATAGCTAGAATCTTCTAACGGCAAGTGCATGGAGACTCTAGGCACATCCCAATTATAAGTGGACCAGTGCGAAATTTACTAAATCCTCGATTAATTTTCCGTACCGCTTAGCTGGCGCACTTTATAGGTGAAGCAGCGCAAACTATTACAACAAATAAAATAACATAAAATTTATTTGCGTACACAAATATTACTTCCGCTTGCTTAAGACTATGAACCTTTATTTTAAGGACCGCCCGGTTTTCTTTCGTGTCCCGCACTTTACCTTGGTCTATTTTACATTTATAATATGACCAGTGTTATGCTGGTGTTCAGCTACAGCAGATTGAACAATTTGTTTCTTTTTAATACATCGTTCATGTTCCTTAAATCTAGTGGATATTGAACGCCCTGTTTCTCCCACATACACTTCTTCACAGGAGCAAGGCAGTTTATATACTCCTCTTTGAAAAAGTACATCTTTCGGGGATCGCAAGCATTGTCAAATCTTCTTATGTGTATTACAGATTGTACGTATGTTGAACTGCCGAAGTATTCGTCCTATTTTATAAGAAGTTCCATGTGTGTACACAACACAACAACACTACCTAACGGTGTCTCCTTCTCATTTTCTTTTCGCATAGTTGGATTACTATATTTTTTAATGGAACGCGTAATATTTTCAGTGCAATAACCATTCTCTTTCAGAGCTTCGGTTAGTTTCGCTGTTTCCGATTTAGAGGCTTTGATCAGAAATCGAAATAGTTCTAAATACTAGCGAGTTAATTATCTATTTCTTTTATACTGTACGAAGTATCTATTTGTTTGCGTCGTCTATACACAGATGGTCCTAATGTACCATTTTCCTTCCTTTAAACACATACATCTAGAAAGGGAATCGTTCCATTAGATTCAATTTTCATTATGGATTTAATATTGCGATGTTGTTGATTAAGGTGGTCCAGAAATGTGAGGAGATTTTCCTGTTCATGAGGCCAAACAACAAAAATATCATCTACATACCTAAACCAGTGTTTTAGTGGAGCGGATGTTAAAGCAATATCCTCAAAGGTCTTCGTAAAGATACCACCTACCACAGGAGATAGAGGAGATCCCATAACTGCTCGTGGGGTTTGTTCATGAAAAATGAAATGAGTACTATTAAGTTATTATCAAGATTATTATGTTACAATATGTCTGATATAATGGAAATTGAGTTGTTATCAGGAACATTTGTGTACAGTGATTCTACATCGAAACTGAACATAATATCTTCGGGATCCAACTGGATTGCCTTAAGTTCTTAGGTATCTTGAGAAGACCGTAGAAACTGGGGATCTTGTAGCTCCTTGGCTTTATTGATCTCTTCTCCGCTGGTGGTAGATTGGATGCGTTAATCACATTGGTGATACCTCTTTCTATTCTACTTGTAGGGTCTGCCTGCATAACCTTATAAGTATTGTTGTCCAAAAGTTGAGTTACGTTTTCCACGTATTCCGTTTTATCCATGACAACTGTGGAGTTGTCTTTATCTGCTGGAAGGACCAGGATATCTGTGTTTTCATTTGAGGTCTTCATCGCTTGCTTTTTTCGGCAATTTGTTACATATTTTTTTACATATGTGGATCGGTACCAGGTGACTGATATAATAAAATATATAGTGTACGATTAAATAAAATATGCATTAACATTAAATTAATACTACTTTCTAGTTTATTAAGGTTCCGAACCTCCTCCTCAGATGCATTCCGACCAGTTGACAAGAAATTCGTAAAAATTCTACCACGTTCAGTGTTAGTTCACGATAACCATCCTTTAGATATAGATCCTTTTCCAATTCCTCACAATTACAGGCCCACGTACGAGATGCGTCCACGGTAATCATTCACTTTAGTCATCACCCGAATTATTTGTTTATATCCCAGTAACTTTAGTAAAAATCAATTCGGGACCCTAAAAAATAATTGCAGAGCCGAACATTTTAGACTGATTGGTGTTGAATATATTAAAACTGTCATATTTTTATGGTCGTCATTGGCTTTTAATGTCAATAATTTTAAAAAATGTGGACGATAATGCTAGACCACATAGGGCAGGAATAGTTAATGAATTTTTCGAAAAACATCAATATAACAGAATGGTTTGGCCCTCACGCTCCCCGGATATTCTAATCCAATAGAACACATGCGGGATGCTTTAAAGCGGCGTTTGTATGCTCGAGCAATACCTCCTAGAATTATTGATAAATTGGTTGAAGCAATTCATGAAGAATTGCATTTAATTCCTCAAGAGTTAGTAGACAATGTTATATCAAGTATGTCTAGACGATGTCGGGAAGTTATAAGAGTACGCGGAGGTTCCACCTGATACGAGTACCTACTTGTCTATAATTTTTTATTTTACTTTCAGTTTTAAAAATAGTGTTTTAGTTAAGGTTAATTTTGCTAATAAATGTGTTTTAATGGTAAACATTGTTGTATCACCTTTTACCAAGATGGTAGTATCGTAAATCCAGAGGTGTACAGGGTGGTTTTTTTTCGTTGATATTATAGGGTATAGGCTGAACGGTAAGAGATACAAAAAAACTAAGATACATGTCCCGTTCTCTTTTTTAGTGTCTAATTTAATGGCGCGGTCAGATCTACGCTAACTGAATTGGTATAGAAAATACAGGGTGATTCTCAAAATCTTCTGTTTCTTATTATCTTTTATTACTCGGTTATTTATGGGGGAAAAAAAAAACTTTTAATACAAAAGTTTTATGACTTTTTACGTAGGATCCAGTGGCTTACTTAAAAAAATGTAGATGTTTTCATTTTTGAGATATTATCAAAAGTAGCATTTTCTTAAATGGGACACCCTTTATCTAAGTATCTAGAAAAATTGCATTTCTTCTTGCGATTGCAACTATACTGTGTGTCCAAGATAAGGATGCACAGCATGGGGATCTCGGAAACGGTAAGAGATATAGTGTCGATTAAATTAGACAAAAGTTGCGTATTTTGATGCCCAACAAAATCCCGTTTTACAAATTTGAAAATTGTAAGCTGTTCCGGAAATATCCGAGAAACACCGAAATATTGCGATTTCGCTTTAATTTTCTTTTGAAGCTATTTGAAAAGATATGAAAAAACGGAAAACACTTTTTCATTCTCACTTTTTAAGCTGTACAAGGTGGCGTTAACAAATTTTCATTACAACGTTTCGTTTCGATGGAACCATCATCAACTTTGATTTTTCTTATGGGACGGAAAAAAAGTTCACCTAGTATTAGATTGCGCTTTTCATTGCGAATTCAACGATGTACTACACAATATGGTTACTTATGTTTTTATCCAGAAAAATGGCTTTTTAATACATTTAGCATTTGATTATAGTAGGCCATGAAATCCTAACGATAAAAGGAAAAAAAAAACAGTTGACAAGTTCGAATGAATGTATTTATTTATTTAACAAATATTCAAACAAGTAAACGTTTGTATTGTTATTGTTGTTGTCGTTTTTTAATTTATTTTGTTCTACAATGGATGGAGGTAATTTTACAAACGAAGAAAAATGTGATATGCTATCTTGCTACATTTTATGCCAAAGAAATTGTGTAGGAGCCGAGCGCATGTCTTTTAACAAATACCCAGAGCGGAGACAACCTGACAAGTGTATTTTTCGGCGTTTGCTATTTAATCTAAAAGAATATGGATCATTTAAAAAGCCTGTATTATCCCGACAAAAACCTTCCAATGAAGAAAACCAATACCACGTTCTACAATCTGTTATTGAAAATCCACCAGAGAAATTGAAGACCAGCCGCGGGTAGCTAAATCTACAGCTTAATTTATTTTAAGGAAAAATCAATTTAAGCCTTACAAATTCCGAATATGTCAAGGATTAAAACCGGGTGACGATGAACGACGTACATATTTTTGTGAGTGGTATACCAGGAGGTGTGAAGACGGTCTTAATTTTCCTTATAAAATGATTTGGTCTGATGAAAGCATGGTAACCAATAACGGTATTTTTAACAGGCGCAATACCCACTATTGGTCACAACGAAATCCACGTGTAAATAGACCATCCAGACTTTAAGATCGCTTTGGATTTAATATTTGGTGTGGGATTTTTGGTAGCAAGATTATAGGCCCTATTTTCTTTCACAATTCATTAATTTCCGAGCGGTACCTTGAGATCTTGAGGCACGATTTAGAAGATGCATTAGATAATTTTCCGTTAGGCGCTGTACACGGCTGTTGGTTCCAACAAGGTGGTGCTCCAGCCCATAACTCCATAGAAGTTCGCCAATATTTAGCTGAACGGTTTGAAGGAAGATACATTGGGACTTACAGTGAAACACCTTGGCCTCCAAGGTCCCCGGACCTAACTCCCTTGGACTTTTTCTTGTGGGGCTACACAAAAAATGAGGTATTTAAGGAATGTTTTGACAACGAGAAACAATTATATCAATCAGTACGAGCAGCATTTAATACAATTACTCCTGAAATGTTAAGTCATATTTTGGAGTCTACCGTGAGACGGGTGTACTTCTGTTTAGAAAATGGAGGTAATTTGTTTAAACATTTGTTATAGTTAATAAATAAATACATTCATTCGAACTTATCAACCGTTTTTTCTTCCTTTTATCGTTAGGATTTCATGCCTTACTATAATAAAATGTTAGAAATGTATGTATGTATTTTTCTGGATAAAAACATAAGTAATCATATTGTGCTGTACATCGTTGAATTCGCAATGAAAAGCGTGGTTCCATTGAAACGAAACGTTGTAATAAAAATTTGTTAACGTCGCCTTGTGCAGTTTAAAAAGTGAGAACGAAAAAGTGTTTTCCGTTTTTTCATATCTTTTCAAATAGCTTCAAAAAAAAATTAAATCGAAATCGCAATATTTCGGTTTTTCTCGGATATTTCACGACTTAGGATTTTTAAATTTGTAAAACGGAATTTTGTTGGGCATCAAAATACGCAACTTTTGTCTAATTTAACCGACACTATATCTTTTACCGTTTCCGAGATCCCCATGCTGTGCATCCTTATCTTGGACACACGGTATATAATACTTAATATTTTGCTTTGTCCTAAATACCTAAAATACCAAAAAAAATTATTTTTAGTTGGCCATGGACTGAATTTTTTAGGCGTTTGTTTTTGTTTGTTTACATATCATAAAATTAAATAACAATTAAGTACTGATTGTCAAATTCCGTTTTCGATTATATTTTTTTAAAAAAAGGTATCCAAAATGAATGTTTTTCAAAACTACGAAAAGTTAAACATGTTTGAGTGCTATATTTAGATTAATAAAAATAAAGACGCAGCTTTAGACCTATGTTTTGAGCGTTACGACAGCCAGACAAACAAATATTTCAAAGATTATATTATGACAATTTAAGTGCGTATGCATCATTCGCAAAACTAAGAGGTAAGAGTTAAGTAAAATAGAGAAAGAGGTGAAATATATATATATATTAGCTTGTGTTGCTACTGATCCTAAGGTATCTAGCCGTAATATTGACATGGACATTGGCATAAGTAAATCTAAAGTTCTAAAAAGGTTAAAAAAGCATAAGTATAAACCGTATAAAATAAGGAAAGTTCATAATTTACATCCTGGAGACGAAGAACGGCGTTTAGAATTTTGTCATTGGTATTTGCAACAGATTAATCGGAATCCTATTTTTTTTCAAAATGTAATATGGACTGACGAAGCTTTTATATCTAGCGAAGGAATTTTTAATCGACATAACAATCGAGATTGGTCAAATATAAATCCTCATCAGACCGCCGCACAGACGTTCCAAGCAATAATCTAGCGAAACAAAAGTCATATTTAAAAAAACTTAGAGGACTATTATACAAAGCTTATAGCAAAGCTTTATGTATATGAAGTTTCATGGTTTAAACGATTTTTGCAGAAAAAAAAATCCATACCCGCGATCTAGTAGGCGGAATCTCATCTTTTGTTACGCGCCGTTCCGTATTGTGTCAGCAGCTGACAGTTGTTGCTAAAACAGCAGTTAGCTCAAGGTATGTATTTGTTTTGGGTTTTGTTTATATAATAATTCCAAAAACGTTTAGCGATTTATTAAAGTTTAAAAATGAAATTGTTATTTTTTTTACAAATCTTTTATGTTAAAAGCCTCGGAAATCCAAAGGCTAAAAAAGGCCAATCTGAATTTTAGTTTATTGTTTAGAATAGTCTTTGGCCTTTGTATATACGTAAAAATTTCAACCAACTTTAACCAACTTTTTTTTATTTATTTGTTTTAAGGTTTGGAGAACGGCATCGACAAGAGACTTTTATTTGACATTGGAAGCAACAAAGTGATTATTCAAAACGTGAGAGCTGTGTTTTCGACTATAAATTTAATGATAACATTAAAAACTATTTTCCCAAAGACTGTTCAGATGATATTCAAATAACAGTGAAGAAAAAATCTCAAGCAGAGATGGATTGAACCCCATTATATTTTGGAAAGACTTTTGTTCAGATGCAAAAACTGGATGGATGAAAACATCTTTTTTAGAGAGGCTATTGACATTTGGAAAACAACGTCACAAAAAAAATGTGCCTTTGGCCGTCTGCAAAAAGAATGTATTGAATATTCTGAAAAAACTCGAAAAAGAAAAATAAAGCCTTTGGTGGAATCAGCATCCGTTAATGAAATCGTTCTCGCTGCACAAATGAGTTTACGTGCATCAAGACGAAGAACTGCGGCAGAAATTGTAAAGTAAGTGACAACTTATTCACCAAAAAGAGCCCTTAAAATTAAGAAGTCTTACTTTTCACCAAAAAAAGAACCTATTAAAATGACTTGTGATGCAGCATTGGCTTTTTTTGTAGATAATAAATTAACAAAAGATCAGTATCAAATTATCATTTACTACTAGAGGCAAAGAAGCAGTGCTATCCAGAAAATATTGAAATTTCCGAATTTACAGCAGTGACCAAACTTCAGTCGTTACTTGACCCTACAATAAAAAGATTGGTTTCTGTTCAATATGAGGTATTAAAAGCAGCTAACGTAGGACTCGACACATCTTTTTCTGTGCATATTTCATTCAAATGGGGATGCGATGGAGGCTCTTGACAAAGCAGATACAAACAGCTTCCTACTGAACGACCTATTGACTCTTATGATGATGGTTTTATTTTTGTTGTATCTTTAGTGCCTTTACAAAAGACCACCTTATCAGAAGCTTCAACTTCTTCAGGGAAACACAAAAAAATAATGCTATGGCAAAATCCTCGCCCATCGTCTACTAAGTACTGCCGACCTTTAAAAATTATTATGTGTAAAGAGACACCGGAATTAATCCGTCAAGAAGTTGCACCAGTAAAGCATCAAATTTCGGAGTTGAAACCGATTGTTGCGCAAGTGGAAGGGAGAGACATATCCGTAATATCAAACTTGGTGTTACCAATGATTGATGGAAAAAATTGTAGCGTTCTTTCGGGCCAGGCTACACAGAACTGTCACAGGTGTGGGGCAACTCCAAATCATATGAATAACCTAAAATTGGTTAGAAACAGAACACCAACACAAGGAGCGTTGGAGCTGGGAATGTCCAGTTTACATTCATGGATTAAATGTTTTGAATGTCTACTACATATAGCATATCGGCTGGGTATACAATGCTAGCAAGTAAAGAAAGAACATAAGGAAGTAGTTGCTCATAGAAAAAAAATTATCCAGGATCGTTTTAAAAATGAAATTAGTCTACTTGTCGATATACCCAAGCCTGGATTCGGTACGACAAAAGATGGAAATACGGCCAAAAAGTTTGTCAGTAATCCCCCTTTATCTGCCGATATCACAGGTGTTAATGAAGATCTGACCAAACGCTTTGGAATTATTTTAAGAACAATAGCCAGTGGTTATAGTATAAATGTTGCTAGATTTGAAGATTATGGTTTCGAAACGGCCAAATTATATATTAAATATTACAGTTGGTATTATATGCCCCAGAGCGTACACAAACTTTTGATACACGGAGGGCAAATAATTAAAGAAGCTATATTACCGAAATAAAGATAGTAAAAATATAAGAGAGAATTACTCGCGTAAGTTCAGCAGAAAAAGTACAATGGAGGACTTAATTCACATGCTACTCATCCCTTCGGACCCTTTAGTAAGTAGTCTCCTTATAAAGCGTCAGAAAAAAGATAAAACGTTGCCCTCAGACGTAATTAATCTTCTGGTGGACCCATCATTTAATGAAAATAAAACCATGTAAGTAAGTTCATTTTTATATCTCATTTTACGTTCCTTCAGCTTCAAGTACAGAAGGTCTCCAAATCAATATGGGAAAAACAGTTAAAATTAGCAGAAAAATAAATAGCGTTTTCCCAATTTTTCACTTAACCTGTATATTTCGAAAGGCTTTCAAAATATGTAAAATTGATAACAACGCTATTTAACAGTATATTTGTTAAAACATAAGTCCAGAAAATATCTGATATACGCCGGTTGCAGCTTCTTAAGCATTTTCTCCCGCTAGAATCGCAATCGGAACCACTGTGCGCCGCTAGGGTACAACAAGAACGCTTTGGGTTCCACGTGTGGGTGGCATTATATCAAAATAGAGTCCTTAACTGCAGGATTTATAATGAAAATTTGAATGCTGAAGAATACATACAAATTTTGGAAGAATGTGTAATAAACGAGTTGGATAACATGCTATTAGCTGCAAGAAATAATGTTCTAATCTACAACAAGACGGCGCCACAGCCCATAACAGCCATATGGTATGGCACTTACTAACTGTCAGTTTCGGCGAAAATTGGCTTTGTACACATGGGCCAAACAAATGGCCTTCCCGTTCCCCCGACCTGACGCCACTAGACTTTTATTTTTGGGGATTTATCACGAATGAAGTATATAAAATCCGAAGTAATACTTTAGAAGAACTTAGAGCAACTTTTATTAATTGCATTGGAAGAGTGGCCAATATTCATATTTATAACGCCACTCGTTCAGTTGCAAGCCGAGTTCAAAAATGCATCGAGCAGAATGGAAGACAATTTTAACACCTTTTGTGATTATCGTTAAGTATTCAAGATAATTGTTGAGTTGTTATTATAATTTTTTGTTGTTTTTTGTAGATGTTTTGGTTTATCAATGTTTTAATATTCTTGGTAACTGAGTTTTTAAGATACCTATTATAAAATAAATGAATAAAGATTCAATCTATAGTCAACCAAAAAAAAATTAGAACAAAGAAAACTATTAGGTATTATATATTGTTGCAATCGCAAGAAAAAATACAATTTTTGTAGATACTTAGATATAGGGTGTCCCATTTAAGAAAATGCTACTTTTGATAATATCTCAAAAATTAAAACATCTATATTTTTTTTTTGAGTACGCCGCTGGATTCTACGTAAAAAGTCATTTGTATTTTTAAAGTTTTTTTTATGTCCATAAATAACCGAGTAATAACGGGAGATTTTGAGAACCACCCTGTATTTTCTAAGCCAATCCAGTTAGCGTAGATCTGACCGCGCCATTAAACTAAACAATAAAAAAGAGGACGGGTCACGTATCTTAGTTTTTTGTATCTCTTAGCGTTCAGCATATACCCTATAATATCAACGAAAAAAAAACACCCTGTACAAAAACCTTGATAATTTTAAAACGGAATAAGTTGGCAAAGCAAATTTGACATGATAAGCATAATTATTGTGGGATTTGCTGTTTAACTCAGAAATGTAGTTAAATTTTGGGCAAAAAACACGTGTGTTTGAATCACACTGTATATTGACGTTAATTGTGTTTTATATCAAACATCCTACCCAAGAATAAAGTCTAATAATGTATCTTTAAAACAAGAAAAGTTTATTTAAATCGATTGTAAGAATCAGAAAATATCATATTACAAATATTACTAAAATTCGTTTCGAATTTCCATGAGTATATTTTTCTGATAGGTCTGTTGATGCCCGATCGGGCGAAACATGTGTAACCGATCATCTTAAAATAATAAAAAAACTAGACTGAGGCCGAGACTAGTGTTTGTATACTGTTTAATTTAGCTATGAATAGGATTCCTAGTAGATGAACGCAGATCATTGATGCGCAGGATATATGCCAGTACCGAACCCTCTGGAACGCCTGCGTTGATTTTGTGCAAGTTAGGTGAATGTCAATCAACCACTACAGCAATGCTTCTGTTGGAAAAAAACTGGCAATCCAACTACAAGGTTTGCAGCAAGACCATACACAATAATTTGGGCTTCTCCGTGGAATTCGATGGACTTATTCTAGTTGTGGGTTACGAGGGTAAGAAGGTCGGCTGTGGACTTTGGTAGGGGTAGCCGTATTGCCGGTCGTCGATAAGTTTATACCCTTCAAGGCAGTTTAAAAGATCAGTATTCATATACTTCTCCATTACCTTACTCACAATTGGGAGTAGGGGTATGGGTCTGTTGTTAAAGGGGAGAGTTTTGGATTGTTTTTTGGGAACAGGCTGTATACGAGCAGATTTCCAACCTTTAGGAAAATAGGACACTTGGAATAACCTGGTAGGGGTAATTATTATTAGATCAGAAGCCACTTTTTCAGGGCTAGGGCAAGGATACCATCAAGATCAGAGGACCTTTTGATATTAAATGTTTTGAGAATACGCCGTATCTTTTTAACCCTGAAGATAATTTCATGCATATTTTATGGCAAAGCTGGTACTGATGGAAGGGAGAAGAGGAAAGGAGAAACTCAGCGTTTACTTTAGACGTGGAGAAGATACTATCACAAGAAGTTTAAGTGTGAAGAGGAGCTTTTACAGAAGTTTTGATTAATGTTTTTGGCATGCAACCCAAAGAATTGGCTACTATTTTGGCAAGAAAGGACTGCCATTTAACTTTTTTGATTTTGCGTGTGGTGAAAGCATTTTTGGCATCGAAAATTACACGATTGTAATGATTTCGTGCCTCATTTTTAGCTTGTAGATTTTCTGAAATAGGGTTCTTAAGGAAATTGTTATGAGTACGGATTTTCTCTAATCTGGCATTATTGCAGGATTATGAGAACCATTTTATTGTTGCGGGGTTTTGAAGTCTTAATAAAATGTGGTATACAATATAAAAATTAGGTATACAATACCTAATTGGACTACTGGAAGAGAAACAAACATGATTTCAAGGGAAGAAATAGTAAATATTCCGCAACCCGTCCCGAATTATATTGCTAAATGGTAAAAAGTGGCATGGATTCTACAGCTTCCTGTTGTATCGGGCAGGAAACAGTAATAAGACCGTGTTCAGATGAACCTAGAGGAGCGGCAATGGAAAATTGGTAAGGCTCTAGGTCAGTAGTGAGAAAGAGAACCAATGGGTTTTGGCTATGTGTGACGATGTGGGGAAAGTAGGTAGTTCTTTGACGAGGTTGGTAAGAGTAGCAGATTGCAAAGGCCTCTGCTACTTTACCTTCTGGATCGGTTTTAGTAGACCCTTACCAGGGGCGTGCAGTCCGTGGAAGCAAGGGAAGCAGTGCTTCCCCCAAAAAAATTACAAAACATCTTCTAAAATGTAATTTTTGAAATAGGAAACCATTAATTTAGTTTATATTAAAAATGCTAAAATATTATCTTAATTATCAAGCCCATAATAAATGCGGCCTTGACTCCGACCCAGCCACAATAGAAAATCGAATAGAACCTATGCGGGCCGCTAGCTTCTCTGCAGCCAAGTCCTGTATGCTTGATTTCCTGTGAATCGAGCCAGAGGTTATTGAACTTTCCACCGGCTGTTTGCAATTTTTGCTTTTCAGTCGCGTGCTTTAAGTGGGGGCGGAAGCTATCGTTGGAGTAGGTTCTTTGTTTGAACGGCTATCCGTGTGTTGTGTGATACGTACGTCGCGTCGTGCATGGTGCGATATGGAAGACAATAATACGGACGTGGATATGCAAATATCGTCGGCTGTCGGTAATAACGTTGAAAATGTTGGAGAATTTAGTAAGAAGAGTGTGTGTGAATGTGTGGTGTGTGTCTTAATAATAAAGGGATTTTCAACATTAAACTTCGCTGATAATAATTTCCAAAGGGCAAAACCGCCTATGAAAAATTTAATCACAAAAATGAAAAACTGTATTAGACATTTTTATCCGGAAAAACAATACGAAAAATTTAAATGGCTAACAGGGTGTGAAAATATAAGTAAATTATTTTGTTGGCCATGTTTACTTTTTGGAAATGAAAAAGGTCTCTGGGATAAAACTGGTTTTTCCGATTTAAACAATTTCCATAAAGCTGTAAAAAGTTGCATTATGTCCAAAGCGCATTTGCAGGCCGTTATAAAAGAAAAAGAAACTAGTCACCTCCAATACAATGAACTAGTCGATGAAAATAGGCAAATATTAAGAAGACTTATCGATGTTGTTTGTTTTCTCGGACAGCACGAATTGGGATTTAGAGGTCATGACGAAACAAGGGTTTCTTCAAATAGTGGAAATTTTCAAGATTTACTTAGTTTAATGGCTAAATATGATGATTGCTTAAAAAATCATTTAGAGCAGTCTAGCGTTTTTCGCGGAACGTCGAATCGAATCCAGAATGATTTAATTTCCGCTGTTGCAGCCATTATTCTAAAAAGAATTAAGCAGGAGATTGGCGAGGCGCGGTTAATTGCTATTGTTCTGGACGAAACAACTGATATCACTAATTTTAGCCAATTATCTATAGTAATGCGCTACGTTAAAACAGACGGAAGTATTCAAGAGCGATTTTTAGGTTTTAAGATTGTGTCCGAAAATCGTACTGCTCATGCATTATATACCGTAGTTTATAACGTTACTAAAGAAGTTAATGGAGAGAAAAAATTAGTTGCTCAAAACTATGATGGAGCTGCAGTGATGGCAGGACCATTAGGGGGTCTGCAAGCTAAAGTTCGAGAAACTTTCGCCAGTGCTGTGTTTGTCCATTGTTTTGCTCATAAATTAAATTTAGTTTTATCCCAGTCCATCAATCACATTAAAGAGTGTAAAGTATTTTTCGTTACTTTAAGTGGCATGACTGCTTTTTTTCCAAGTCAACAAAACGTACACCAGCTTTGGACTCCATTGTCCACAAACGATCGCCCAAAGTAGCTCCTACTGGGTGGAACTATAATGAAAGACTTGTGTTAACAGTATCTGAAAATCGTGAATCACTGATTGAACTATTTGAGAATATAATAGAAAATAATGAAACATGGGACTCAGAAGCAATAAATAGTTCGAGGGGGTTTTTGGACTGTTTGAAACGAGATTTTAATTATTTGTTGAACATATTTTCAGAAATATTTCCATTCTCGGATAATATTTTTAATATATTACAAACAAAAACAAATGATATTGCTTTTTGCCTAAAAAAAGTGGATGATTTTAAGTCCATGTTAAGCCAAAAAAGAGATGACTTTAACCTATTTTGGGCTCTACATTTAACGACTACGTTAAATGTAAAGCCACAAGCCAAGCGTCTTCGAACAGACAAGGTGGGAGATGTTCAAACATCATACAGACGCCTCTTTTATGAATTAATCGATCAAATTCAGCAACAAATAAACTATAGATTTAACGGTTTAAATAATTTTTAAATTCCTCGAGCTCTGCAATTTTGATGCATTTAAAGGAAAAACTTTTCCAGAAGATGCGTTTAAATCTCTTCTTCTTCATTATGGCCAGTTCTTCGACCGAGTGCTACTGCGATCTGAACTAAAAGTTATTTACGAAACTGATGACATTAGCGCAAAAGATAACGCTAAGGAACTAATGCAATTTTTAAAATACAATTTTTTCAACAATTAAACGTATAAAAAATTTCGTAAGAAATTCAACGGGGCAGGAGAGACTTTCGCATACATCGCTGTTGTCCATTGAAAATAAACTTCTCCAAAATATGTCGGAGCATCGACGTTTTTATGATGACGTCATTGACGAATTTATAAAAAATGATCGAAAAATCGAATTACATTACAAATAGGTAAGTTTCTAAAAATTGCTTCCCTTTCTTAAAATTTCACCGCACGCCTCTGATCCTAACCATTCTTTATTATGAACGTTAAGGACTCCAAAGATGAGGTTTTAGGAGGAAGGGAATTCGGAGATTAGAAAATCCACTTCAGCAGAAAGAAAATTGAAGGCTCATTAAAGAAGTTGTCTTTTGGAGAGCGATAGATACAAATAAATTTAGTGGAAGTTGTAAGGGCTAGGAAAGTCTTGTACAGGATAGATTACTTTTCAGGCAGAGTGATGAAGAAGTTAATAGCCAAGCAAAGGTGATTGGTTTTTACGGTTATTTTATATTCGATTAGAAAAAGAATGTGACGCTTCCAAGATTGTACTTAAAAATGATTAGAGTTGAGGTTTTTACTCAAGCTATAGATATTGGGGTATGTTTATTCAAGCCAAAGATATTGAGGAATGGTGGGGCTCCACAAGTGCCCCTCTCCTAGAGAGGTCTCTAAAACTCGTCGACTTTTCAACTTCTTATTAACTGACAAGAAAAAAATGTCTCGATTAAATGTATGTTATATTTTCATAAATATTTCCATAGTCAGTATTTTTTCTGTTTCAAAAATGTGTATCTTTATGTTTGTAACTGTAAACTTTCCTATATTCTGTTATAATTTTGATTTTTTTTTTTCGAGAAATAACGAATTTTTTTTTACAAAAAGACGACGCATTTTTAAAGGTCAACCGTCATATTTTGAAATAGGTGGAACTTCCAGCTCGTTTGTTAGACCAATAAGTTTCTGTCTATGACTCACATCAACATATCATAATGCAAATGTCATACGATCTATATACTGCAGCAGAGGCCAGATTGTAATTTGACTCCGATATCCTCTGAATTCTTTCAAATGAAAATAAAAAGTTGGTTACATCAATATAAATGTTAGGGCACGTTTCAGTTGTTTAAAAATAATATTTTGACCTATCCTAAAATGTTCGGCTTTGCTATATTTTTGTTAGGGTCAAAACCCGAAGTTGCTGGGCTGTTAAAGTGTTTGTTTTTACTTAACCACTAATCTGTTTAGCACTCTTCTGCAACAACGGACTAGCTCGGACGACTTCCAAAAGCCCAAACAGCCCAACAAGTATATGCCACGCCCACTACATCTCGACGGCAAGGGACAAGCCCTAGGCAACGTGCTGACACCACTCGCTTCTCATATGGGAAGGCAACCACCTTCTCAAGCTACACCGGTTACAGTATCCAATACACAGGTAAGGTTGTTCAAGAAACTATAATATTTTTAAAATCCAATTTCTAGAATATAACGTGTAATTTAAGCTTTCTCGTCTTCTAAACTATTTTCTGTTAAATTTAGCTGTTCAGATTTCAATAAAAACACGTATAGTTAAAAGCAGTGTTATCGTGTGGGTCATACGCGACAAACTTTTTAAGTTTGTTTTTCTTTTATTACCTGTAATCATATCCTCCGCATAAAATCCAGAAGATGAATTAGATAGAGCTATGATATTTTTATATGAAAAAATAGGACAAACATATAAATACCAGCAGTTGCAAAAATCTTTGAGCGAAGTCTCTTCAAAGTCAGATTGACAAGTCAGTGACAAAATGAGTAATAGAAAACAATTTTCGGGTTTTTTACATCCACAAGGGAAAAAAATGGTATTAAATCTAATAAAATATTACGAAAATGAAAATTCACCGGTCAATATCCAGGAGACAGTAGCAAAAACTCTGGGAATCGGTATAAGGACTGTGCAGAAAATTTGCATGAAAAAAAGCATAATTTACTACCGAAGAAGATTAAGAAATGTACACGAAAAAAGCCAAAGATGGAAGACTTAAGTGACAATGTAAAAATGGATGTTCGTAATGCAATTTACGATTTATACACGTCAAAAACTAATATAACCCTTCAAGTTTTAAAAGAAATCGAGGCATATTGGAAATTGGACTAAAATCGTTGTCAAAATTAATAAAAATGTTGGGTTTTCGATATGAAAAGGACTGTAATCGAAGATTTTTATGGGAGTTGCCACAAATAGCAAGTCAGCGTATCCAGTTTTTAAAGAAATACACGGAAAATGTTAATTCAGAATTTAGAAAAGTGGTATTTTTAGACGAGACTTGGATATTTTCTAGTGGAAGTGGTTCGAAATCTTGGCAGGGCGAGTCTGTAAAAAGTGTCAAGAGAAAAAAGGGATGTGGGACGGGAAAACGGTTCATCATTTTGCATGCAGGTTCTTCAACAGGATTTCTCCCAGGTGCAAGTTTACTGTTTTCTTCAACATCCAAAAGGATGGACTACCATGATAATATGAACTGTGAACTGTTTAAAAAGTGGTTAAAAGAACAACTGATTCCAAATTTAGATGCTCCATCTTTAATCATTCTGGACAATGTATCTTATCATTCAAGAATCTTAAATAAACAATTCATCCTGGAAGAAAAATGATATTTATGACTGGTTAATAAAACAAAAACAAAATCTTTTACCCAATATGCTGAAACTAGAACTTCTTTTAATGGCAAAATTTATTAAAAAACCATCAATATATGCCGTAGATGAAATATTACGGGAAAATGGACATGAGGTTTTACGACTGCCGCCATATCATTGCCAGTTTAACGCAATAGAATTAATATGGGCTGGGGCAAGATCAGAAACTCGGGGCTAACGAAAAATACAGGCTTTATATATATATATATATATATATATATATATATATATATATATATATATATATATATATAGCCTGTATTTTTCGCATGCATGGCCCCTAATTTTAGACTGAAATTTGAAGAAATCGGATAAGTAATTTTTTAGCTATGCCGCGAACAGACAGACTGACGGACAGACATACCTACAGACAGACGGAATTGAGAAAACATGTTTTCCGACATCTAGGGACCCTTAAACGTAAAGATCTGAAAAAATCTCACGAGGGAAGTAATAACTAATTATCTTGTTTTTTTAACAAAAGTGTATAATATTTTTGCAAAATAAAATTTTTTTGTTACAATACAAATTGAACTTTTTTAAATGAAGGTTTTTTAATCATAATAATCGGTAAATTTTCTTTACCCGGAACTCCCCACGTTATGAATCTTTTCGTTTATTAGGAATAGTGAGGTGTAACCCGATTTAATTCCGCACATAGTCATTTAGTATACTGTCTTCAATAATTTTTATTGGGAGCCATTTTGTTCCATTATATTGAATTCGTACCAATGTTTTACCAGTTATGCCATACTTAATTTTTGAGCATGATTTAAAGTAAAGTGAATAAGTGATTTTTACACATTTTTTAAAGCCGCCATTTTGTACAGTCATGTTGAATTTGTACCAGTTAATCCTTATATAGTATGCCACACGAGTTTAGCGCTACAATGTCTGAGGTATGAGACGGGGAAAATATCATAAAAACGCCGTGTTTAGGGTGAGATCATAATCGTACCTAATATGTTTTTAATACAAGTTTATATTGTGTTCAAATATTTAAACGAGTAAAATATACTATTATTTTAATTTAAAAAAACAATACGTTTCAATATAGTTCTGTTCTGCAAGGTTTAGGGAATTTTACACTGTAGCTCAAATTAAGGGAGTAAATTTTTCAGTTAGCTATAACATGTTTCTTTCTTAGCCGATTTTGTTAATTTTTGGAGCGTTCATGGTCTGCCATTTTTTTACTATGTCGAATTTCGGTTAAAATATTTTTGACGGGTCCTGACTTACAGAACTTGTTCTAAAATTATACATTTGAACTCTTGCAAAAGATATCGTTTTTATCAAAAATTACACTAATAAGTATTTTCGGTCGGTAAATAATCGAAAATTTATCTTTACCGGCGACATTGTAGTGGATTGGCTAAGTTAAAAGAATAATTAGACAAACATAATAATTTGTATAAGGTTTTAACAAGTAAGAAGTCAAAAAATGCTAATGGATATGTAGCGAGTGAATAATTAGAGTAAATCCATATTTAGTGAATCGTAATTTTTCTACAGTATCTCCGAAATTCGCATAATTTGTGCGAACCGAGGGGTCCTTCGATGGGGTAAGTGCCATCCGTCCTTCCGGATCAGAACCTATAAGGACTTGGTGGTGGAGAGTGCCTGTTGCCCTCCTTTCGTCTGTCCGATTTGTGTTGCCACGTCCGCGTCCGTGTGCCTAGCCTTCGCCCAGTCTGGTGGTCTTCGTCGGGTTTTTCTTTTTAGCCCTCAGTATCACTGCTGTCCCGTGATCCAGGCAGTGAGAAACTGAGACGGGGTGTTCTTTTCCCTCAGGGTCAGCTGCAGCCCACGTCGGGGCCAGTTGAGGTCCCTGGGTTCCTTTTCTTTTCCTCAGGTTCAGTTGCAGCTCACGCCGGAGCCAACTGAGGTACCTGAGTGTCCTCTTCTTGGAGTTCTTCTTGGCTTCTTTCTTAATACTCAAAGGTTTCCATGAGTAAGATCTAATTCCTGAGGAGCACGGAGACTCAGGAGTTTCGAGTGACTCACTTCCATCCTTGAGTATATTCTGTTCTTTTTAGCTTAGGCTAGCTGTGGAGCCATAGGTGAGTTGGCTTCTAGCTACTGTTTGGATTAGTAGTAGCTTTGTCCTCAGTTCCATTCCGCTTTTGCGGCAAAGCAGAGTATAGAGTATAACTCATGATTCACAATAATTCTTAACATCAATAGCAATAATCTTTGGTAGTGTTGTTTAACCTATATCTTCAGAATCACTGCCACTACTGTCAGTATCAGTCCCGTCGTCGCTACTGTCATTAGCAAGTGATATTATTAATGGTTCAACTTCCTCCATAATTTGATCTGTTTCCCAAAATTTATTTTCAATTTCTATTACATGATTGCAATACTTCAGCCAATCTGTTGGTGTTATAGATGCAATACCCTGTTCAGTTATCTCCTTTAATATCTTTATTGAAAACTCTCCTGCTGTATTTCGGCTTCTCACAAAATATTTTAATGGTGCCCATGCTAACTCAATTGGGTTGAGTTCGCACATATAAAGGGGTGTCCTTAACGGTGTATGACCATGTGACCTAATAATTCTATCAATAACGTACTTTTTTTGGTCACTTGGAGGTTTGCGCAACTGAACTATTTCAAAAAGTTCCCATTTTCTATGCTTGGGATCATGTTCTATGCCTAAAAAAGTACAATAGCGCTTATTTTCAAATAGATATTTGAGTAATTTTTTATTAAATTAAGTCTAGCAAAAAAAAGTGCTACTTAAAATAATAATATAGCAGTTTTTATATATAAGTATGTAATTTATTAGAAATAAATTATTAGATACAAGAAATTGTACAGATATTTTAGCTTTTGTACTAGAATCCCATACATTCATGCCCACATATACATACATAAGACTATACAAATATATTTTTTGCTACTTGAAAATATTAATGAATACATAGTTACAAATTTTACCTTGTTTTGTCAACCAAGAAATTATATCTTTTTTTAAGGATGGCTTTGTGGGTGTCTTATCCTCCTGAACAGAATGATAAGGCGCATTATCCAAGACAGTGAAAGAATTTTCGGGAATATTAGGCAGCAGTTTTTGTTCCAGCCATTTCGTAAAATTTTCCTTGTTCATTGGGCCGTGATAATCCCCAGTACTAAGCCCAGCTTTAAAAATGAATAGTGCATTTGTCACGAAACCTTTCTCCGAACCTGCATGGACAATAATAAGACGACCTAAAAAAAACAGAATCCAACGTAACAAAACGCCAAATACGAAGTGGATTAAAACATTTTTCCTACGATCACGTATGAAAGTGACAGAAATCGCACTGTTAACTGGGCTGGAAAGTGTTATATAAATCATGCGTGTTGAAAAATTGAAAAATAATTTTTCAACACTGCTGATTATTTTCCACTTCAATGGTAACCGTAGAGCATTACTGGTACCTTCTTCACAAAGTCTATAAACATTAGCTATTACTTCCCTAGCCTGACTGTGAAGGGTTCTTCCCCGGGTATAGGAGTTCATTTTGAAATTAAAACACGTAAAATCGTATTATATATCAATAGGTCACAATACACACAAAAGCGCATTCGTTACGCTACTGCCTACCCTACTATAAACCGAAACACCTTTATCCAAGACTGAGCGGGAGACGAATTCCCCGCGACAGCCAATCAGAAAGCAACTGTCCACCTGTTTGGAGCTGGGTTTCGAGTTCCCGGCCGCAGTCGTCAAATACACGGAAACCAATATTTTGTTTTAAATACGCATAGTATTTTACTTATATAGTCAAAAGCAGTATTATCGTGCGGGTTATACGATTTATCAACTACAAACTTTTTAAGTTTGTTTTCTTTTATTACGTGTAATCATATCCTCCGCATAAAATCTGGAAGATGAATTAGATAGACCTATGATATTTTTATATGAAAAAAGAGGATAAACATATAAATACCAGCAGTTGCAAAAATCTTTGAGCGATATCACTTCAAAGTCTGATTGACAATTCAGTGATAAAATGAGTAATAGAAAACAATCTTCGGGTTTTTTGCATCCACAAGCAAAAAAAATGGTACTAAATCTATTAAAATATTACGAAAATGAAAATTTACCGGCCAATATCCAGGAGACAGTAGCAAAAGCTCTGAGAATCGGTATAAGGACTGTGCAGAAAATTGTTCATGAAAAAAAGCATAATTTACTACCGACGAAGATTAAGAAATGTACACGAAAAAAGCCTAAGACAGAAGACATAAGTGACAATGTAAAAATGGATGTTCGTAATGCAATTTACGATTTATACATATCAAAAACTAATATAACCCTTCAAGTTTTAAAAGAAGCTTTAAAAAATCGAGGCATATTGGAAATTGGACTAAAATCGTTGTCAAAATTAATAAAAATGTTGGGTTTTCGATATAAAAAGGACTGTAATCAAAGATTTTTATGCGAATTGCCACATATAGCAAGTCAGCGCATCCAGTTTTTAAAGAAATACACGGAAAATGTTAATTGAAAGTTTGGAAAAGTAGTATTTTTAGACGAGAAAAAAGGGATGTGGAACGAGGAAACGGTTCATCATTTTGCATGCAGGTTCTTCAACAGGATTTCTCCCAGGTGCAAGTTTACTGTTTACTTCAACATCCAAAAGTATGGACTACCATGATAATATAAACTGTGAACTGTTTGAAAAGTGGTTAAAAAAACAACTGATTCCAAATTTAGATGCTCCATCTTTAATCATTCTGACAATGCATCTTATCATTCAAGAATCTTAAATAAACAACCTACTTCATCCTGGAAGGAAAGTGATATTTATGACTGGCTAATAAAACAAAAACAAAATCCTTTACCCAATATGCTGAAACTAGAAATTCTTTTAATGGCAAAATCTGTTAAAAAACCAACAATATATGCCGTAGATGAAATATTACGGGAAAATGGACATGAGGTTTTACGACTGCCGCTATACCATTGCTTGATTTGATTCATAATGTTGGTGACCTTTGGACCCGCACGATAAGACCGCATTCGACTATATCACCTCTTTTACAGAGAAGGTCGGCCGAGAAATCTCTTTAAACCAGTGGTGTATCAAATTTCACACAGTTATTTATCTATAATAGCATCAGAATTAGGATTTAAAAAAATGTTTTTTTAAAACCCTGTATCTCCAAAGTTAAGACCTTTAGATTCATATTAAACTTTTTTCTTAAAAAAGTCCAAGAATCACCTCCCTTTAACATTAGCAAGGGATTAGGAAACGTCCTGTATAGTACCTCACATTGACGCCCCCTGTACAAAGTAATATGACAGACGGAGACAAACGGTCACTTTTGGCATACCCGAATAACCCAAAGTCGAACTGCATAAGGTAAAAATTTTGATAAATCTCGTTCACTGGAATCAGTGCTGGCTCCCCTACTATAACTACATTGATGTGTTAATTTTGGGAATATATGAGTTCTGTAGTTTTTCAAATATTAATTGCAATATTATATATTTTTTGACACCCGGTATTGAATAGAAAATTAATTATTTTGAAGCAGTTTGTTGACAGCTACTTTATGAGCAATTTTACAAAATATATGAAAAAAAAAACTAAGCCATTTTTGAGGTTGACGGCTGTGATTCTAATGGTTCGATTCCTTCTAAATCGTTGTCTTCCTCTGAAAATATTTATCTTTAATAGAACGAACATGTTTAACATACGATTTCCAATTTTCAGCCGATATTGAGTCAATTGCTTCTAATGTTATTTTATTTAAATCTTTAATTGTAAGTTCACCGGTGTTGCGCTCTCGAATATATTTTTTTACTCCTGCCCATGCAAGTTCAATAGGGTTGAGGTCGCACATGTATGGAGGCAGCCTTAACGGTGAATGACCGAGGTTACGTAAAAGACCGTCAATTTTGTACTTTGTTTCTCTAGGATTGTTGGCTGATATTACTTCATATAATTGATATTTTCTCCATGTTGGAATCACATGCAAGATTGTTCGATTTAAGCCACTATATCATATGAGCTTTTGTAGAGTATTTAGATGGCACTTTATCTTCTACGTGGGAACGATAAAACGCATTATCCATTAGCACGACTGATTGGGGAGGAATGTTAGGTAGAAGCTTCTCGAGCAACCACTTTTCAAAATTATCTCTATTCATCTGTCCATGATAGTCTCCAGTTGTTAGTCCCGAGCGAAAAACTAAAGCAGCACCTGGAACAAATCGGGTTTCTGAACCAGCATGAACTATAATAAAGCGACTACTAGAGCGGATTCCCCGAGCAACACCTGTAACACTTTCACTTTGCTAGCATTTGTTCACTGTCATATCATTATCTACCCCGGTTTCGTCTAGATACACAATATTGCGTTCTGCTTGCCTATATTGCCTAACAGTTGATAGATATTTCACCCGTCAGTGAAAAATGTTTGGTCTTTCAATGAGCAATTTTCGTTTATTTTGGCACTTGCGCCAAACAAAAACATTTGATCGTAAAAGCCTATTTAAGGTTTTATACCCGTACGGAAAATCTATTTTGTTCTTTACAGCACGAAGTAGGGGTTGGCAGGTCGGAACTTTCTTTAAGTTTATATAAAAATCCTCTATTGTTCGTCGAATTACTTGAAAATCACCATCTTCAATTTTATCTTTGTATGATAATCGGGGTCTTTTTTACCACGAGATTTTAAAGGCGAATTAGAACATGAGCGATCATTATGTTCTCTTTGAATTTTTCTTACACCACTTTCCGAAACACCAGTGTAAAATGCAGCGCGTTCTGTTCGATTTTGAATTGGAATAGTCAAACTATTATTTCAACGCTCGCAATAACTTCACGTGCACCGCTTCGAATTGTTTCTCCTCTTTTACTCGCCATCGTTACTTCGAAATAATAATTCAAATTCAACGCAACGCATTTATATAGAAATAAAAACAAATGCTCGAAATGTATAGGCGTCACTGGAAATAGCTAGAACCTTCTAGCGGCAAGTGCATGGAGACTCTAGGCACATCCCAATTAGTGCGAAATTTACTAAATCCTAGATTAATTTTCAATACCGCTTAGCTGGCGCACTTTGTAGGTGAAGCGGCAAACTATTGCAACCAATAAAATAACAAAATTTATTTGCGTACACAAATTTTCATTTTCCGCTTGCTTAAGACTATGAACCTTTATTTTAAGGACCGCCCGCTTTTCTTTCATGTCCCGCACTTTACCATAACTAATTTTAGTATAGAGATCAACTAGTAAAAATGTGATACTAATTCAAGATGGCGGAACAAAATAGCGGCCAAATAAAATGTTTGTAATCTGAGAAAATCAGCCTCTCAGGTTCTACATATTTTTACATTTTGGCGTCTCTAGATGCCAAAATATATGTTTTATCAATTCCGACGATCCGTTTGTCGCTTTGTCTGTCTTGCTGTCCGTTTGCGGCATAGCTTAAAAACTACTCATCAGATTGACTTCAAATTTTATTCAAAAATTAAAGCTCATATGGGGATGACCTGGTAATATTTTGTTAAAGATGGCGGCCTAGTTGACCCTTGAAGAAAGTATTACTAAAAAAACTAATTATCCATTTTATCTCAAATTTTGCACAAAAATCAAGTATTATGTAGAAATCAACTAGTAAAATTTTGGTACGAATACAAGCTGCCGAAAGAAAATGGCGGGATAATATATTATTTAGAAATTCAGCCTTAAAAATAATTCAAGAAGGCGGAACAAAATGGCTGCCAAATATAATATTTGTAGTCGTGAAAGAATCACCCTGTCAGGTTTTTCAATCTTCATGTTTTAGCGTCCCTAAGTGGCAAAAAATGTGTTTTATCAATTCCAACAGTGCGTTTGTCGCTTTGTCTGCCTGTTTGTCAGGTCGCGGCATAGCTGAGTAGTTTTACTCATCAGATTGACTTCAAATTTTAGTCAAAAATTTATATGGATGACCTATTAATTTTTTTGGTAAAAATCCAATGTCACAACAAGATGGCGGCGTAGTGAAACGTTATAAAAATTATTACTAAAAAACTAGTTATCAAATTAACGTCAAATGTTGCACAAAAATATGATATAAAGTTAAACTGGTACGAATTCAACATGATGTAACAAAATCGCGGTGTGTGTTAATGTAAACATATCTGCTATTTAGTAATACAATAATTTCGAAATATACAGTAATTAAACATTGTAAAGTAAATAAACAGAACAAAGCAACCATCCAAAAAAAAATTTAAACAATACTACTGAATATGGCGCCCATTCATTTCAAAACATTTAAGAATGTTTTTCTCTTACAGTTGTAGTTGTGACATTTCGTATGACATCTGACACCCTATTTAATAGCTCTTCTCTCGTATTGATATACGTGTCATTGTAAAATAAATTGTTTACTTGACCCATAGGAAAAATCTAGTGGGGCCAAATCGGGTGATCTTGGTGGCCAGTTCCATGGTGCTTGACGTTGAATCCATCTGTCTTCGAACATATTATCTAGTTCATGATTAATCTGGTTGGAGTTTCATTCAGCTGATACCAGCAACCAAAATACCACTAAGCAAAATAGACTGAATTAATAATTTGCTTGATGACTCCCTTCGAATAAATGATGAGGGCTCTCGGTGGCCCAATATTAATACTACATTTTGTACTGAACTAAATTGGATCACATTTCATTATTCTTAAAAAGGAAAAGTTCGTAACGTGGGAAGTTCCGGATAAAGGAAATTTACCGATTTTTGATCTGATGATTTATGACGAAACATGCGTAATCGTTACTTCTTCCCTATATGAAGCTATTTAACTGAGACCAAGACATTGTTTTTCTTTTCCACAATTTACAAACCCGGTTTCTTAAGGCCGTTTTACATGCTGCAAGACTTACCTTCAAGTCTATTGCAGCAAGACATTGCACTTGCAAGACATTGCGCGCAATCTTTCTTGCAAGTTGTTTTACAAGCGGCAATTGATTCAAAAATGGTTTACAGTTGACAGTTTACTTAAACTTGTGGTGCGAGTTAAATTATTATTACAAGTTAAAATGGACCGTAAAATAAGTAAATCCAACCCGAAAAAAGTAATTGCTGCTTCAGTTTCCTTAATTATTGCTGCTGCTGTTCTTTTGGAAACCAGCAACGTGGGAAGAAGACAAAGATAGTGGATTGGACCATGGTTAAACCAAGAAAGAGGAAATATAAGACTGACTGAAGAATTTTTGTCATCGTACAAAGAAAAGTACGCTAATTTATTTAAGAATGGATAAAAAAACGTTTGAAAAACTACTATTTGCCACACGCCATTATTTAGATATTTTCTTTTAATAACCAAACCAAAAGAGATAAAATGTTTATAGAACGGGGCCTACATAAATCGTGTAGGCCCCGAAAGAAGTATAACTTCAAACCACAAAATATGGTACGTCATGAATTCGTTCTTTCACTTCTACAGGAACTTTTATTTTGGTTAGTGATAACTAAATTTTACCCCAGACTTGCGCCAAACTTGCAATAAAAATCGATCAGAAACGTATTCGTGCAATTATCTTGCAATTGCAACAGACTTGCAGGATTTTGTCAAACTGCACATGCCTACGTTCAAGACTATTGCATATTGCAAGAAGAATTGCAGCATGTAAAACGGCCTTTAGAGATAATATGCACGACTTATTTCTTATAACAACGTGTAATAATAATTTCATATTTTTTTAGGTTCGTCTGGGAAGTGGACTCACAATTTCTCGTGACAACGGCCAAAAGACCTTCCCTCCGCCGGCGCATTCCCAAAAAAATTCGGTCAGCATAATTCTCCAGAACGGTTCTTCTGCCTCTCCGCAATTCCCCACGAATAGCATCGTGGTCCAGAACCCGCTGAGCTCAAATCAAAAAACTAACTCTGTAATAAGAAATCCGGTTAATTTAAATCAAAAAACCAATATTGTTCAGAAACCAAACGGAAATGTAATCCAACCAGCCAGCAACGTTCTTCAGAAAAATAATACTGCTATTCCTGCTCCGAACTTGACTGGTACATCTCAGAGAACGGTTTTGAAAGGAAAAAACTTAACCGACCAAGTGAATAAGGCGTTATACAATATCATAAATAGCAGTGCCATTAAAAATCAACCCCCTCAAGCCCATCAGCAAAGTGTTGTGGGTAGAAATAGTACCGTTCAGA
The DNA here is from genome assembly GCA_030620095.1 of Kuschelorhynchus macadamiae. Classification (NCBI taxonomy): domain Eukaryota; kingdom Metazoa; phylum Arthropoda; class Insecta; order Coleoptera; family Curculionidae; genus Kuschelorhynchus; species Kuschelorhynchus macadamiae. The sequence continues at coordinate 398,700 of JAUTXW010002298.1, forward strand.
ATGCATCTACTGTAGTTCAGAATATAAACAACAGAGTAAAGGTACAGACCATTTTGCAGGATCAAATCGCTAGGGCTTCAAATGATATAAACACGAAGAAGACTGGATCCCCTCAAAATAGTCGTAACAGTCCAGATCAAGTCAGTAAAAAGGGTGCCGCTCAGAATTCCCCAATTTTGTCTCGGAAGGGATCAAGCGACGTATCAATTACAAATCAGAGGGTTCACGCTAATTCGGTGGATCAAGCCAGTAAGACAGTCAGTGGTAAGTACCTATCTAAATTTTTTGTATCGGATTTTAATTACTCTTTATATTTATTAGGAATAATGTGGGCTTTTCAAAAATATATACATGTATGCAGTTATTTTAGAAAACAAGCTCAAAATTCGAGATTTTCTAAAATTTTCTTTTGTGTTCAATTAGTAGGTAGTAGGCTATGCCTAATTTGTTTTAAACAAAAAGCAGAATGTCAAAAGCTTTGCGGTTTAGTCAGTTTTTGTTTTTTTGGTGTTTTTATTTCTGTATACTATATCTAATTTACTTTTTTTACAATAATGACAGCCTACGAAAATCGTGAAAAAAATGTGATGTTGATTTGTTTCATACTATGGCTAGGATAATATCTTAGAAGTCCTTTAAAATATCCAGAGAGAAGGGAAACTTTTTGAGACATTTGTCGGCCTTAAATCAAATTTATTACAACACGGATCATTTATCTAGCCCTTTGAATAAATAAATGTACAGGAAAAAGCCTAGCCGTGACCTTGACGAGACCGGGAAGGTCCTAAGATTCAAAACGATGACCCGTCAAAATGACAACACTTTGTTTGCGGTTTTCAGTGGCGTATTTACTTTGAAATTTAGGAAGTAATTTGAAAACTTATACTTTTAAATGATAATTATAATTAAGGTATGGACTAAATTAAACAAGCCAATTAATGTGATACATTATTTCAGGTGCCAATTTAACAAAAAACTGGTGAAACTTTAAAATTCATGTCTTTAACAGCTCACTTTAGATATTATTAAATTTTACTTTTTACATAATAAACCTTTCATATAAATGTCCGTATGTTTATTCAGGAGTTTAAGTTCAACGTTTGTTGTTATTGGCGCATTTGGTTTGAACTAGCGCCTTATCAAAGTTATAAAGAAATGTGACAATTTTACCGTCTGGGCAAAATAAATTAACATAGCGAGAAAGCATTTTGGATGATGAGATGTCATGTGCCCACTAGTTACAATAATTTGATCTAAAACCTGCCCTTAAAAAATACTTGCAACTAAGAATTTAACGGCGCAACCATATGAGAGTATATTTGGATAAACTTGCAACTCATTTGAAAGTTATATTAGGCTTTCATAAGCTGTAAAATGCATGGAATTTTTCTTGTTTGTTTCGTAACGACTGTCCTTCTGTATTTCTGCTTTGTTTTTATTACTTCAATGGTTATTTTTAGTTGAACTAAGAAATTATATTTTTTCTAAGTAACTAAAATTATTTAGAAAAGTTAAGTAGATTAAAAATTACAACGCATTTAAGTCGCAGCAGGCCATAAATAATTAAATATAAATAATTTTATTGGTACAGTCTAAATTAAGTTTTAAATAAAAACAAGCACAAGTATTATTATTTCATTTAAATTTACTCAAATTTAATACAGAACAAAACATTAGATAAATACCTATTTACGAAATATCATCTAAGACACATTAGGTTAAAAGAAAATTCAATTAAAGTAATATTAACTATACAAATAAAAACAAAACAATTTAAAATAGAACTGCTATTATATGGTACCAATAAATTTTATTGGTTAAAAATGCTTTGTTATATTTTAGAAAAATATTAATATTAGGTATCCAATGTTTTAAAAGTACTACCTTTAAACATTATGATTTGGAAAATAGTGTCGTCTGTAAGATGAAGGTTATATAGGTACTAGAAGTTCCCTTCATTTTTATTTAGTACTTCCTACTTTGCATAAACTCTTATTAATCCAAAGTACAATAGCCAGTTATGATTCTTGTTTCGAAGTGCAATAACACTCGCATAAGATGTCAGTGTGCATTTTTTTTGTAGAAAGCGCAATTTATTCTTTTTACCGTAGTAGTAGACACAGTTTTTGGGAAAATTCCAATGGACTTATTTTTTTAATAATCATGCACACTCTAATATATATATATATATATATATATATATATATATATATATATATATATATATATATATATATATATATATATATATATATATATATATATATTTATATATACGTATATATATATATATATATATATATATATATATATATTTATATATACGTATATATATATATATATATATATATATATATATATATATATATATATATATATATAGTCAAAAGCAGTAATATCGTGCGGGACAAACGATTTATCAATGACAAACTTTTTAAGTTTGTTTTTCTTTTATTACGTGTAATCATATCCTCCGCATAAAATCCGGAAGATGAATTAGATAGACCTATGATATTTTCATATGAAAAAAGACGATAAACATATAAATACCAACAGTTGCAAAAATCTTTGAGCGATGTCACTTTAAAGTCAAATTGACAAGTCAGTGACAAAATGAGTAATAGAAAACAATTTTCGGGTTTTTTGCATCCATAAGCGAAAAAAATGGTATTAAATCTAATAAAATATTACGAAAATGAAAATTCACCGGCCAATATCCAGGAGACAGTAGCAAAAGCTCTGGGAACCGATATAAGGGCTGTGCAGAAAATTGTGCATGAAAAAAAGCATAATTTACTACCGAAGAAGATTAAGAAATGTACACGAAAAAAAGCCAAAGACAGAAGACTTAAATGACAATGTAAAAATGGATGTTCGTAATGCAATTTACGATTTATACACATCAAAAACTAATATAACCCTTAAAGTTTTAAAAGAAGCTTTAAAAAATCGAAGCATATTGGAAATTGGACTAAAATCATTGTCAAAATTAATAAAAATGTTGGGTTTTCGATATAAAAAGGACTGTAATCGAAGATTTTTATGCGAGTTACCACATATAGCAAGTCAGCGTGTTCAGTTTTTAAAGAAATACACGGAAAATGTTAATTCAAAATTTAGAAAAGTGGTATTTTTAGACGAGACTTGGATATGTTCTAACGGAAGTAGTTCGAAATCTTGGCAGGACGAGTCTGTAAAAAGAGTCAAGAGAAAAAAGGGATGTGGGACGGGAAAACGGTTCATCATTTTGCATTTAGGTTCTTCAAAAGGATTTCTCCCAGGTGCAAATTTACTGTTTTCTTCAACATCCAAAAGTATGGACTACCATGATAATATGAACTGTGAACTGTTTGAAAAGTGGTTAAAAGAACAACTGATTCCAAATTTAGATGCTCCGTCTTTAATCACTCTGGACAATGCATCTTATCATTCAAGAATCTTAAATAAACAACCTACTTCATCCTGGAAGAAAAGTGATATTTATGACTGGCTAATAAAACAAAAACAAAATCCTTTACCCAATATGCTGAAACTAGAACTTCTTTTAATGGCAAAATCTAATTAAAAAACCAACAATATATGCCGTAGATGAAATATTACGGGAAAATGGACATGATGTTTTACGAATGCCGCCATACCATTGCCAGTTTAACGCAATAGAATTAATATGGGCTGGCGCAAAATCATATTGCGAAAAACACGTGAACGGTGGTCTTACATTAGATGAAGTGCAAATTGTTTGGCAAGATTCATTAAATTATATTACGCCGGAGTACTGGAAGAGATCTGTGGAACATACGGAGAAATTAATATGGGATTGGTGAAATCGAGAACGAGTTCTAGATGTCGAAATAGCACCAATAATCATTGCGCCATTTGAGGACGACTCAGAAGATAAGGACTTTTTAAGTGATGATCTTTTTTTTTTGGCTATAATATCAAAAAGTTTCTGAAGGATATTAGTCTTTGACGTGTATAAGTCATAAATTGCATTATGAATATCCATGTTTGCATTGTAATTTAAGTCTTTTGCCTTAGGATTTTTTCGTGTGCATTTCTTAATCTTCTTCGGAAGTAAATTATGTTTTTTTTTCATGCACAAGTTTCTGTACATTCCTTAAACCGATTCTCAGAGCTTTTGACACTGGCTCCCGGATATTAGCCAGTGAATTTTAATTTAAAATTTGCTTACTTTTTTAGTACATTTGTAATTTTGTAGGCAATAAATAAATAATTAAAGAATACTTGTTCCAATTTTAAAGCGTGTTTAAAATAAGTAAATTTTTTTATTAATTATAAGACAAAATTTGATATATAAAAATCGGTAAAATCGCTTCACCAGAAACTCGGGGCTAAGGAAAAATACAGGCTATATATATATATATATATATATATATATATATATATATATATATATATATATATATAATAGAGACTCTATTCGGACGCGAGAAAGAAAGCTTCGAAAATGCCAAATGTGATTTTGGCGAAACTTCAGCAAAACTGTTCTTTTCAGAACGACAGTAGTGAACGGATGTACACCCGGAATGAAAACACATTGTATTTTTCCATCCGTGAAGGACTAAAAATCAACATAAATATATATATATATATATATATATATATATATATATATATATATATTATGGGACAAAATAGGTTTTAATATCTAACATTATATTCTCCATTTTTGGGGCGGATACTGTGTTGAAGGGCGGCATATATTAGTTATATATATATATATATATATATATATATATATATATATATATATATATATATATGTATATATATACATATAGAATATTTACATATAGTATATATATAAATATATATATATACACGGTGAATTGGAACTGATACCTCGCTCGTAACACATATTACATAATAAAATGTCCTTTTTATCACACATGTTTAATGCCCTGTATATTCTAAACGGTGAGGCTTGGAGAAAAATTATATAAAACTTTTTTTCATAATATGTCAAAGTTTACATGTTTCGGTACTTATTTCTAAATCACCCTGTATATATATATATATATATATATATATATATATATATATATATATATATATATATAGTGTTAGGTTAGGCCTGTTTAAGTTAGTTTACGCTGACATTGTTAGAATTTTTGGGATATCTTAAGCGATGTAAGGTTAGATTAGGTTAGTTTTTTTATTAATATAATTTCATTTTGGGTTAGATTTTGATTACCTGCAATAAATAAATAAATTAATAAATACAAGAAAAATACTATATTTTTGCAAAAAATAAAATATCTTAAGTCTTTATAGAAATTAAAAAAAAAAGTATGTGTCTATAGGTATAAGTATATTCTATTTTTCCTAAAAAGAAGTCTAAAACATGAAATAAAATCTCCAAAAGAAGATTTCATATTTTTTTTTGTTTGCCTTTACTATATGTTAAACAAATAACATTTGTTGAGAAATATAATCGAACTGTTTCCCATTCAGCACAGTATCAGACCCAAAAAAAGGAGAATATAATGTTAGATATATTACATGAAGTGTTACGCTACTGTGTTTTTTTATATACCATTTGGTTCCTAACCTAACTGTTTGACACATAAAGAATTGTGATTTTCATTATAATAACAATTATTTTTGCCCTCAAATCGGATTTAAAAGTGTCTTGTTAATTTCTTTACTTACGGAAATACAAATTCACTTACCGCTGGAACGAAATTTCTTTCTTCCTTGTACTTTTAATACGAGTACAACTGCACGCCATTTTTTGTATTTAGGATAATGCGAACGACCAAAAATGTGTTTGTTACGTTTTATAACACACAACACAATTTATTATTCAACTTTTATATTAATTTGATGTGTGTGTTATTTATAAACTGCTAAAACTTAAGCCAAAATTTGCAAAGACGACGGTTTGACAACACACGTCAACAAACCAAAACGTAAACATCAGAAAAATAAGGTCCCAAAAATGACGTAGTTCCGTCAAAGCCTGGTAATTTAAAATAATGCATGGGACTCTTTCCTGTTATCTATTTATTCAAAGATCTAGCCCCAACCTAAAGCATACACCAAACAAGTAATTGTCAGGTTGACCCTGTGAACTCTGGGTGCGTGTATTAGGGGCGTTCGTGACCTTGTCTAGTCTTACACACTTATTTTCGATCCTATTTACTATTATCATACCTTTAACGGATATTTTTGATTACTAATATACAGGGTGTTAGGTGGATCGATGTAGATATTTTGAGGGATGACAAGAAATATCATATGGAGTATTTTTGGTCATATATATTATTATGCAAAGTCGCATGGATTCCGAGTTATGGCCATTTTTTGTTCTTTTCCGTAAAATACGACTTTCTTCAGATGAAAGATAATAAAACATCACAATAGATTTTATCACATTTTAATATTTGATGTTCATGATAAAAATAGTACAATTAGTCAATACTAGAGGCTGCAAGATCCCAAAAACCAGAACATAATAAAATAAAGCTAGAAACATAGGCTAGATAGCGTTTTTGTGTAAAAAAATATAACTTTCTCTGGTGTTTAAAAAAAAATGGCAACTGATAATATCATTCAATTTCTTTTAAAAACTTCCTTAGTTTACACTCTTTACAATGATCTATGACAGTAAATAATAGTCAAATTTAGAACATTGTTCAGAAAATGATCCAAAAAAGAAAATGTAATACCGACAAATAAATTATAATATTAATTAAATCAAAGTTAAGAATTCCAATTATTCTTACAGTTTTAGCAACAAAAAAATTATTTATTGTGTTCGAAATGTGAACCACCATGTCCAATGCAAGATCGTGCTCTCTTTCGTATTTCCGTGACGTTTACGCCCAACCGAATCTCTTGCCTCAAAATTTCACATGAATCATTTATTTTTGTAATGAGTTGATGCAAATCCCCTATTTCTACATCATAAACAAGTTCATTTAGACGTCCCCAAATAAAATAGTGCAAGGGCGTGAGGTCTGGTGATCTCGCGGGTCACAGCATAGGTCCATTTCGTCCGATCCATCTATTCGGATAATTTTCATTAAGAAAGTCCCGCACTGTTACACGGTAGTGTGCCGGACACCCGTCATTCTGGGTAAATCATCGTTCTTCTTGAATCTAATGGCACATCTTCAAGTAAGGCAGGTAGATCATTTTCAAGAAACTCTAGATAGTTATCTCCATTTGTTGTTTGTTAGGTAATGAGGTCCGATGAATATTCTGCCTATGACCAATACCTACTAAACAACGAGGCCTATCAGCTGAAATTAAAATAGGCCTTACGTCATCAGATCTGGCCGACAGTCGCCTCCCGTAAGAAATGCATTAAAGCATAGACCAATGCAGTTTTGCTTATGCCGTATCGTGATAACTGGCCATTAGACGTACCGGCCGACAACCGACACTTGCTAACCGAAAACAAAACAGTGTGAAACATGATGTCGTTGTTCGTGAATTAGAGTAAATAGAGTAGTTTTGTCTCCATTTTTGGTGAAAATTTAACTATATTTATTAGTTTTTGTACGTTTAAATTCACGTAAACATGCCGTTTAAGTGTTCTGCGCCTAACTGCCGGGGTAATTACAAAACCGGACCAAATGTTCACGTGTTTAGTTTCCCGAAAGACAGTGATTTGCAAAAAAAATAGCTACGAGCAATTCCGCGGGATGATTTAGTGCCCAATAAAAACACTAAAGTGTGTGAGCTACATTCTTCTAAAGGTAGTATAATTTGGGATATTTCAGAACAGGATCCAAGAACAGGTAAAATTATTTCAGTACATTTAAAAAAACCCGAATTAAAAGAAAATTCTGTACCAACAGTTTTCCCAAATTGCCCCAATTATTTGTCAAAAAAACCCAAAATAAAGATTAAAAAAATAAGAATCTTAATGAACTACATCTTTGCAAGCCATAGAGCAAAGTAAAGAAGAGTTTAATTTACATAGAGAGGCTACATGTTTTCAAAGTTTTGAAGAGTTTTTAAAGGTATTTCTAATTTTTAATTTAAAGACAGGGTGGTTTTCGGTAAAGGATACAGATAAAATAACTTTATTTAAACTTGAATATACTCCTGGTCCCCCAATAACTACACCATACCGAGTCAAGTCAACTCCCCAGTATTAGTGAAACTCCCACAGAAACTCCCAATTCAGATAAAGTTGAGTCTGACAATGACAATATAAAAAAAAAATTTTTAACCTATGCTCGTAACATTTTTCAATATTTAACAGATAGAGAAAAATATGTTACATTACTTTTTAATGAAATTCACATCGAATCCTATTTTTATTACAAGGCAGGCAATACCGTAGGAACATCAGTGAATAATAAAGATACCTTAGCATCATCTGCAGTAGCATTTATGATGACTAGTCCTCGCTCAAGCCTTACAGAAATCATTCATATATCTCCTGTAGCTAAACTTAATTCAGAAATATTATATACTTTTATCAAGACAATTATAGAAACTTTAGAAGAAATTGGGTACATAGTATTTTATACAGTTAGTGACAATAATGCAGTAAACAGTAAAGCAATGAGTAATTTTTCACCCCTTAATCAACTCAGTATAGTATTCCCACATCCTATTGACCCAGTAAGACCCTTATTTTACCTTTTTGACACTGTTCATTTACTGAAATGTAACTTTAACAACTGGCTTAACTCAAAACCTGACCAAACATTTTCTTATCCCGATTTTGAGACAGGCCAAAAAAATGTGCTTCCTTTTCTGTGATCAAAAACCTATACGAACTAGAACAAGACAAACTATTGAAGCATGGTTATTCACTTCCATCATCTCTTGGAAGACAAAATGTAAAATGAGCTCTTAATCCGTTTATTATAGAGGCTCTAAAAGGTTTTGTTAAAAATTTGTCACATTCACAAGATACCGCAGATCTTATTAGTATTATATTGATATGGTGGAAAATTATGAACGTAAAGACTCCCCTTAAGGGAAAACATTTGTTAGATAAATATCAGGAATCTTTTACCAAACAAATACTAACAGCCCCCAATGATGATCCTAAATTTAGTTTTTTGCTAAAAATGTAAAATTGGCTAGATACTTGGAGTCCAACTAATTTTACAAATACACTGACTCGACAAACCCACACTGCATTAAACCATAGCATTCATGGGCTTCTTGAAGTTACTGAATACTGTTTAACTGAGCTGGTGGTCATTATCATATCTCAGTTCGACAGCTATATGAATCAGAAAAAAGACTTAGAATTCAGTCTATGTTATCTCTAAAATCTAAACATTATGGGGACATTAATATAAATCAGTTCTTCGAACCTCCTGAATGTGAAACACAGTCATTAGACACACACAATAATTTATTATCTAAAATCATAGTTACACAGTCTGATACCGAAGCTATACAATCAGAACTCCCAGTAATAACCTCTTTAAGCGGATATTGCTGCTAAAAAAATGAGTTGTATTTTGTGCAAAGAAAACTTAACTCTCAATAAACCTTGTGTTGTAGAGGATTCTTATAATTTAATTAATTCCTTAAGTCGAGGTGCTCTTTTATATCTTCGAGAACAGGTAGTAGATGTAGTTTCAACCGCATATATTATATTTAAAAAGCTAATTGATGAATTTGAACATACATTTTTGGATATTTACAACAAAAAATCTTTTCTTTGTGAGTTGTTTTTAAGTTAGTTTAATAGAAATACACTTTTAACTCCGTTTGAAAGTTATAAAAAACCTAAAAATGAATGTTTCAAAATTTTTAGTAGCATTTCAGATACATTTCTTAATAATTATTGCTCTAAATATAATCATAATTTATTAAATAAAAACAAAAAATAACAAAATTAAATAAAAACAAAAGAAGGAAACTACAGACTTTTAATAAATAGGTAGTTATGAAATTAAAACCTAGCACAAGTTTCGCATTTTTGTGTCGCTAGGAAGTATCATCAATACAATCTTTTCCAGAATTTAGCAAATAACAACCTATTTATTCTTGATCATACAGACTCCCCACAGCACAGGCATATACCACTTACCCAAGCTTGAAACCAAACCGGATTTTGGCAAGTTAAAATAGTAAAGGCCGTTTTACATGCTGCAATTCTTTCTTGCAAGTTGCAATTGTCTTAAACAAAAGCATGCGCAGTGTCAAGACATTTGTATCTTTTGTCAAACTGCGCATGCCTTTGCTCAAGACTATTGCATATTGCAAGAAGACATATATTACTTACACAAACTTGAAACCGTACCCGATTTTGACAATATAAAATAATAACCTATTATTACCTGGACTTGAAACCTTACCCGATTTTGACAAATAACTCGGGTTTGACAATTTACTAATTGGCTAAAATAGGACAATTAATAAGCAAAAAATCATACCGACATCTGTTTGAAATTTTGCGGTAAATCTGGGCAAACGTTGTAGGGTAAGAACACGGAGGGGTTTTACCGAGTCCCACACTGTTCTGGAGTGCCTTGATGCATTCCTCGTCATGTAACAAAAAAAAAAAAACAAGTAATCGCTTAAGAGTCGCCTTTGGCATTTTAATTCTATAGCGAAACCGAATAAATTTGACAGATTGAAAAACTCATAAAATAAACCCTATAAATTGATGTTTATTTGCTGAAATAAAAAAAAAATGCTCATTTAAATATGTCCCTGTAAATAACCCGTACCTTCTAATGAAGGTATTGAAATGACATAGGCCTAAATTTGTGGGTTATCTCCATTATACCCCCATTAATGTTTATGTGGAAGTTTGGAATTTTTTTAAAAATCTGGCGTCTTCGATGTCTTAATTGAGTAAAAATCAAAATAAAAATGGATGCCTTCCATCTGAGTGCACCGTCGACCATACTTTCCATGTAGATAGGTTAAGCTCTCTGGCGACTTTTCTCACACTCGTCGTGGAATCTACATTAAAGGTCTCTAATATTTGGTTATCTACTTCAGCAGCAAATTGTTGGGTAGCTCCACCAGTTTCCCTATGATGAAAGTTACCAGTTTCCTAGTCTAATGTACGTATTTCTGAACATTAGGTAATCTTCTGGTAGGAAAACGTTCTCGGTTCAACTCTCGAGCTTGAGTGCCTCTTCCATCTGCAAGTCCATAAATGAACATAATATCCGATCTTGTAGCCTGTAGTATTGATTAATTGTACTATTTTTATCATCATCAAGTCAAATATTATAATGTGATAAAATCGATGATGGTGTTTTATTATCTTTCATCTGAAGAAATTTATTTTAAGGAAAACAACAAAAAATGACCATAACTCGGAATCCATGCGACTTCGCATATTGGCCGAAAATATTCCAAATGGCAATTCTTATCACCCCTCAAAATATCTACATCGATCCATCAAACACCCTGTATATGCTATACATTTATCTGTAAATCTCTCATTTAAAAAAAATTAGCTATTTAAAATTAGGAATACTAGACGATTTTTTTGGACAGATGCAAAAACATTTCTCTAAAATAAATTACGACATTAAAATATACAAGAAACTGTGAAACCTGTATCTAAAAATTTTAAGCAGTTCAGAAGTTATGGGGAAAATAATTTTTTTGACATGTCAATTTTTTTTTAATTATATCAATAAAACATACCTAGCGTATTTGAAAATGAAATTAAAGGAAATTTTTTTTTCGACAGATTTCAAAAAAAAGTCAAATTAATGACGCCCCTGTGAAAACCGTATATAAAAATTTTAAGTAGTTTAGAAGTTACAGCAAAAAAACAATTTTTTTTGAGAGCTATCACAATATTTTATTAAAATAAATTACTCCCCTAAAAGTTAAATCGAATTTTGAAAATCGTATTTAAAAAATTTAAACAGCTTAAAAGTTAAGGAAAAAAAAATTTTTGTGCAAACCTCACCTCGTAATTCCAACGCCTGTATATATTCCAAGAGCCTTTCTGAATCATCCATTTTATGTATCTTATTGAGCTCTTTCTGGAGCCGTAACCGTAATTTGAAAAACAAATCAGTGTTTCTCAAAAATGTTTATCTCTTTAACGCGTAAATGCACAAAGATAAATCGAAGCAACATAAAAAAATGCTTTAAACAAAACAAAACTCAGCCGTGACTCAACTGACATGTCAAATATCTGTGTAAATTTTATTATCATCCTAGGCCAATCATTTCGCGTCGTATATGGATCGGTACCTATTAATTTTGACCGATAAGTGCACTTGTTTCTTTAAATCGAATTTCCACCCACTTGCTGAGTAGTTAGAGGGAAATGTCATTAGAGCTTTTTTGTAGCCAAATAAATGCTCCATCTGTGGGTCTAGAAATAATTTCGATTACTATTCGCAGTAAGCGGCAAAATGAGGTTAAAGTCGGAATTTAAATTATCAAGTTTAAAAAAATGCAGTAATTTGACCGTTAAAGTTATAAACTCGAAATTTGGTCATGATCGACCTAAAGATATCTTGTTTCGTAAAAAAATACCCTACGAGCTTAGATATGGTAGTTTCCTTGGTATTGTTAAAAAATATACCCATTCTTGGGAACTTTGGTGCAAATTTCACCTCGTTAGTGCACCCCTTGTATATAATCTAGGATTCTAAACAGTCCATTTTATGTAGGTTTTTAAGCACTTTCCGTGCTGTAATTAGTTTTCTGATCAGATGCCTACATTTTTTATAAAAGAGAAGTGACAAAAAAAATTAATTTTTGGTGACTCGAAAAATTTCATTTTTTCTTAAAAATTTCTATTTTCTCGCCATGTCTCCGACAGAAATGCATTTAGGTTTATGTTCTCCTAGAAAATTCCGATAGGACTCGCCCCAAAACACCCTTTTTTTCGAATTATTTTATTATTTAAAAAAAACTTATTTTTTTGATATGCTTGTTGTTACTTATAAGTTTCAAAAAAATTCCGTAAAATACACTCCTAGATTTTCCATTTGTTTTTTTATGTGCAATAACATTTTTATTTTGTTACCGATTGTATTAATATTTTTTGCATTTTAGTCAATCTCGTTTATCATACATCTATCACTTTTAAAAATTGATTATGTTAAGATATACTGTGTAATATGTCTTATTATGATTTTGTCGGAATAAGCCTGAAATAGGTTTGAAAGCCTGAGACTTTATCTACCATCTGTTTTTAAAATAATTAAACGAAAAAAATTATGAAGGTTTTAATTTGAACCAAATCTTAAAGTAGGTGTTGTTCTGGGCAAATTTTGCCACTTTCTTTGAAAAATATAAACAAATTATTAAAGTTTATTTTTATTCTAGCTAGTTTAGCTACGCAGAACTACATAGCTCTAAGGAAAGTCCGACCTCAGCACCCGAAAAGGCAGCCTCGACCATCACGACCACTCAACCCACCTCATGCGAAACGCATCGTTGCGCAGCCTCCTTTGGTCAACTTAAAATCGGCCTCGTCCACGGGGACTACAAAGTCGAACGCGACCTCCCAGAACGTGTCATCACCCAGCAACGCCCCTCCACCCGCGCACCAGTCACCTATGCAAAAGCAAATGCGCAACTTTATGGAGCACTTACACCACCTGCAACAACAAATGAAATCGTCGGATGTACCGGTGCAGACTCCTCCTTCAGGTAAGTGTGTTTGTTGCTGACACAATATTTAGTGAATAATAAATCTGTGGCAATTAGTTAAAAGGTCATAAGTAATTTTTTTCAAGTTTTGAAATTTAACCAGGAGGTTAAAGTTAAATTCAGGAGAATTTAGTGGTAAAAACGGTATATGTAAATTTACGCCCGAAATCTGCTTAAATTAAATGAAAATATTAGGTGTTTTGAGAAAGCATATGATTCGATTTAATTAAAAGGCAATAAGTATACTTATTTGCTTGAAAATGTTGATTTTCTGTTATTAAAAATGGCATATGTGTACATAAGTATAGATCTTTTAAAACCACACAAGTATAAAATAATATACTACTTTTTTCTAAATTATGCGAGACAGAAGAAGAAAATTAAAAGGGCATATGTCTACTTTTGCCAATTATGGCTCACTGAAAGTATATTGCCACACTCTTTCTTTGTTTGATAGCAGAGAGTATGTATTTGTTTTAAGATAATATAAATCTACACTAAGTGGTTGATTGAAAGAGAGGCAGTAAAGTTAGTGTGCAAATCACCGACTGTTCAGGGAGATTGGTTCGTGTTCTATTTATAAGGGCGCCAACAGTTCTATACCAGTTGACTGTTAACCGCTCTCGATGTTATGAGTACCACTCCTCAAGACCACTAAGATAAAATTAATTTAAAGTTAATAGTAAAAAAAAACAAAAAAAAAAGCATATTCAACAAATAACATTTATTAAAAAGTTCAGTGCTCCCGAAAATATTTCCAGAAATATGTATCTCCTGTAGGTTATTTTATATAACATATGAAAGAAATTGACCTTAATTGAAGTTTTTTTTTTTTAAAAAATGACAATTGACTGTGTAATGATCCCATGTTAATCAGTGTTCATACCTCATATGGTGCTAACAGTAAAAATTTATCAAAAGATGCAAAATAATCAAGCAATTAATTAACTTCATTAATTCAAATATAATTAACAATAGAATAAAAGAAAAGAGTATTATGTGAATCTAAGAGCAAGCAAATGACAAGAAAAATTTATATAACTAAGTTTCAAATCCAATCACCAATATTACCTAACAAATTGACACCATTGTTTTATATCAAAATACCTTTCTAAAGCAAGTAAATACAATAAATCATAAATATCATCACATATTCCAGTAGTGTTACCTGTCTATAACACTTCTTATATACCTTGTATAAACTAACTAGATCTTATAAGTTAAAATTTCAAGATGTGATCACACTTTACAACAACACTGTATCTTAAAGTATATTATACTATCAAATGTTGGCAGAAACCTATAGACTATTATGTCATAAGCATATACTGTGATGTTCTGTATCTTAAAGCCTACTATACGGTCAAATGTTGACAAAAACCTATAGATTATTGTGTCCTAAACTTATAATGTGATATTTGAGTATCAGCATGAGTAATAAAGTAAAAATAATCTTCTTGACAACACCAATAATCATGGTTTATGCACACCAGCAGTAGTTAGAACTTTATATCAAAAAGTATACTCTACACTCAAAAGAAACAGAAAAAGTCATAAAGTTGATCAGCAATAAACAATAAAGTCAATTCAGCACAAGGGATGTTAAAATTAAGATACTTATCTAAGTGTCTATCAGCATCGGTGACTTAGATCAGCAGTCTATGATGTGTCATCGAAGACATTTCCAGCAGGAAAACTGGGTACGTACACACTTAAGTACTAGGTAACAGACTTCTACTCCACTTACAATGACACATCCAGGTTCAAACCCTGGTTAGGAGAACAGGAACAAGAAGTAGAAGAGGAGGGAGAAGAGGAAAAAAAAACCCTAGAATAGTACAAACGTCTAAGATTTACACCCCAAATAAAAGTATATAGGTCTGTTTAACAACTCAACACCCAGTATATCAAATAAAGAAAATAATTCCAAACAAAAATGTATCAATATTTTCCAGCTTGACTTCATTTAAACCAATTTACCCCAATTACAAAAAATCTTAAGTCATTCTATTATAGAAATTCAAAATATTAGGCTCGTACATGTCTATTACGATACATAATATCAACTACAACCCCTTAATATTATATACAAAATATAAGCAACATATCTATTAATTAATACTAATATAGGTACATTACAGCCCTTATAATGAATAGTAACAAGAATCAACCCTTAAAATCTTGTAAATATCAATACAAAATGTCATTACTCCAGTATAAGTAAGCTAATATAAGATGTTACAGACAGAAAATGTAAATCACTGATACAATACTGTTCAATTTTGCCAAATTGGTTAAAGCAGATAGCATGTATTTATATCTTATAAGGTTGTTTCGGTCTTCAAAGAAATATGAAAATTAAAGTGATTTTTATAGATATATAGGCCTCTTTCCTAATTATAACATACACCTGTAATAGTTGTATTGAAACACACTTATTAAAGAAAACAAATTCCCCCCAATGTATTTACTATTCTTTACTTTATGCAAACTTAAATAACAATTGGCTTATGGGGGTTACAAATAGACCTTTTTGCATTGCGGAAATAAACTTAATAATTATAACAAACATAAGGTGTATATACATTCAGCACATATCTTAAGAAAATGAAAAGTACTATTGAATACATTGCTTGCTACACAAATCAAAGGGCAATCAAGAGTGTCCCCATAGCTCTTAATTTCAATAAGTAAAATAACTCTGTGGCCTTGTATTTACTTTTTAATAAGAGAACTAAGTAACAAAAAAAATAACCCCTTTTTTATATATAAACAAAAAGACCTTAGTGATAGCTGAGAAACTATATCTAAGCTAGAGGTTAGAACATAACCTATAAAAAATAATATGGCAAAATACAAGAAAATATGTACAGGGAAAATATATCACATTTTAGTGAATATAAAATTGGGTTATCTTAGCTTATTTGATGGTAAAGGGTTTCTTATTAGTCATTTCGTAAAGTTTGTCCCATCAAAAAGATATGGTAGGTGGTCAAGTGCAGTTAAATCACCACAAGAGAGTAATAAAAGGCTCCTCAACCAAAAATATTAAGGTACAACGTAGTTAAATACACATAGGAGCCTTTTTAACTAAGTTGCCGACGTAAATCCCAAAAGATGGCCTGGATTAAAACAGGATCAATTCGCCGACAAACTTTCACACTTAACCTTCACCTTCCAGAGAGACAAAAAGCTTAACCTACCTCACCACCAGGTCAAGGCAGCAGTAGCGGGATGACAATCCGTCAGTGGTGCCACTTTACTAAAATCACACTGACCAAATCGGGACAATAGATCAGCCAATCCCTGAGCTGGATCACAGGAAAGAAAAAATATTTAAAGGAGAAGAAAGTAAAATTACTAATTGAACAAAACTAAGGCGCCATCTACACGAAGACTAGTGAATTGCCTCAATATGAAGCGGAAGATTTCGCTAAGCAGAGACCGCGAGCACCTTACTACATCGCACACTGATAGAAAATGCAATTCTAGCATTTCAAAATCAAATTTTATCATTGAAATATTTTGCTTAAAAATAAAGTGAAAACGTATTAGGGATATCTGCTTGATATCACTGTATCATTTGTGAACACGTTGCGCAAAATCATCAAGTTTAAATGATGCTAAAAATCAAGCGGGCTTGTGCCATATGAAGTGTTGACCGTTCTCTGCGATTTGGAATGACATTTGTAAATTGTAATAAGTATGTGTGTCAAGAAGTTGTGAATATTATAAAAATGGTACATATTTTTGGAGGTATGTAAGCTAGTTTTTTAGTATTTTCATACCAGTTGTAACGCGTTTGATTTGTTGGTAGACTTTCTTGTAAATCCAAACGGAAAACTATCTTACTGACATTATGATAGAGCAGAACTTTGAAACGACTAAATATGACATTTAAATACAAGATTTATAATATTTTATGATATTTTCCCTTTTCGATAAGCTAAATTAGGCTTGCCACCTTTTGCCCCTTTTGGTGCAATTTGAATTTATTTTAGGTAAAGTTGCGTCTATAAATAGAGCGGACCTGTTTGATATCGCAAAATCAATTTGTCCTTTGCGTCCAAGGCACACGGAATGTCAGAAATTGCTATTAGATTATATTTTACATGTTACTGGTAATGATGAACCAACAAATAATACCCAGAAGCTACTCACAAAAGTTATTGATAGCTTTACAAAAAGTTTGACTGAGAAATGGAACAAAGCGAGAAGATTTGAAGCAAAATTTAGAAAAAATAACGAGCAATGGCTTTCTAGCGTGATAGTCATTTCGTCTCAAGATAGTCATTCAGTCAGACGTTCTTCTTCGAGAGTTGGCCGTCCCAAAATATCATTCGAAGAAGGCAGTGAAGTTACTAAGCGCAGAAGAGTTCAGGAAAAGGTCTCATTGATCACCGAGGATGAACTTTGTTTAGCCACAGAAATAAAACTGCGTAAGAATGGTAAACGGGATGTTGCGTCAATGCTGCATAAAATGAGATCTTCCCCCAAGAATGCAACTAGGTTGAAAAAATTGGAAACTAGGACCGAGGACCTACGGCAAGTATCATTTTCTCCAGAAGAGGCGCTTGCGTTATTTGTTAGCTTTAAGTTTACAAGATACCAATATATCGGTATAAGAAACCTCATCATTAAAAAAGGACTCAAAAAACTATTCCCGACATACGACAAAATTATCGAAGCAAAAAAAAATGTTACCCTTTTAATATTCTGGCTACAAATACGTCAATCGAAGTACCGTTACAAAATATTTTAAATCATACTGCGTCCCGAGTTTTAGAGATGCAAAAAGTTGTTTTACCTACTTTTACCAATAATATTAATGAAACTGTCATTAATTTAACGATGATTTATAAGTGGGGTTCAAATGGAAGTGGCAGTCAAAGTAACTATAAACAGGTATGCGAGGCAGATGACTCAAATATACTGACTACTTTCATAGTTCCACTGCAGTTGCAGGTTAATCATGAAAAAAATAAAAAAATCTTATGGCAAAATCCTCGAACATCCTCTACACGGTTTTGCAGGCCTGTGCGAATCCAATTTATCAAAGAGACTAGCGAAGTAATAAAAGCCGAATTTGTCCATATTGAAAATCAAATCGAACAGCTGTCTACAATGAAAATTAATTTAAATAATAATGAGTATGTTATACACCATAAATTGTTACGAACTATGGTAGATGGCAAGGTTTGTAATTCGTTAATGTCAACATCCTCACAAAAATGTTATATTTGTCATGCCGGCCCTGGACAATTTAACAACCTTGATAATATTAAAACATTACCTATTAACTCTGATGCCCTAAGCCTCGGTTTGTCTACCCTTCACGCATACATTAGGTTCTTTGAATGTTTGATCCATATTTCATATAGGCTTAACATAAAAGTTTGGCGGGTTCCCAAAAATCAAAAAGATCAGTTCGAAAACAGAATAAAAGAAATCATTCGTCAATTTAGAGCAGAAACCGGACTAATAATAGATCAACCAAAGCCAGGTATGGGTAACACCAATGACGGGAATACCGCCAGAAGATTTTTTGCTGACCGACCCTTTATTATCATCTAATATAACCGGAATAGATCAAAACCTTATTTATAGATGTAGTGTTTTACTAAAAACTTCAAACTGCAGCTACCCAATCAATTCAACCCGTTTTGGCCAATATGCCTTCGAAACAGCTGAGCTATTTGTTAAGCTTTATGCATGGTACCCAATGCCCCCAACAGTTCATAAGATTTTAATGCAGAGTAGGGAAGTCATTGAACATTTTTTAATTCCGATAGGTCAATTAGGAGAGGATGCTCAAGAATCTCGCCATAAAGAGACAAAATATTACAGAGAGCATAACACTCGAAAGATATCTCGAAAACACACCAACGAAGATTTATTTAATATCCTCTTAGTATCCTCCGATCCCCTTATTTCGAGTTTGAGAGTTCTACCACCTAGGCAAGACAGTATTTACTGTCGAGATGTTATTGATCTTCTGCTTCCACCTGAACCTCTATAGTTAGGTACCCTTTTTTATAACGGTTTGTTTGTTTGTTCGTTTGAATCTCTTTCCATGAATAATGAAGAATGACTGAGAAAGTCAGAACACTATCGTTTTTGCACTGAGGCTTGAAAGTTTGCGCCCTTCAAATATGTATGTATATAAATGCCTTTTTTAACTTACAAAATTGGTTATTATTGTCCTTATTCAATTTATTATCTTGTGTAGTGTATTGTACCTATGAAAATAATTTTTGGAGAACGATTCATAAAAACTGATTTAGATAACCTTTTGAACTCAAATTACGAGTATTTTCAAACTTGTTTTGTAATTAATGTTTTGTAATAATTTAAGACTGTTATCATTTTTATGCTTATAGTTTCATAATTTCTTTTATATACCTAAGATATCATACCTAACATAATATCTAGTTTCTAGATACAAAGAATATCTTCATTAGAAAGACATTTACGTGAGATTTACGTAAACTTCTTTTTTTTAATTTTCAAATATTAGCTTCCAAACTTTCAATTTTGGTACGTTTGCATACAAAATCTGTGAAAACTGGGGGTTTGGAGATTAATAAGTTTGGAAAATAGAAAAAAACGTTTATATACTTATGACGAATTGGTTCAACTTTCCATTATAATCTGTATCATATTTTGATAATATTGTAGTATAAAATAAACTATATTATAGCAGAATTATTTCCATGCTGATAGTTATGTATATATCTATAAATAATGTTATTTATCCGATTGTTAACCTATTAAGGTAAGGTCATTACTGAGAAATTAATATCCAGAGCTACTCTTTTGAAAATATATAAAGTAATTCGCTTAAGACTATCTTATTATTATTAACACCACGGCAGGGCTTGTCTAAAATCTGGACCCCCCCTTATCTCTTGAATGGTGTGGTATATTTTTATGAAAATTTGAGAACTTGAGTAGGATAATGTGAGCAAAATTTTAGGCATAAAATGACAGACATAAATGTCAAATCGAGTGCCAAATTCAATTTGCCAAGTTCAATTTGGAAAAAAAAGGTTCGTGTAAAAATTGAAGAGATAGTATAGGTACAGATTATTTAATTTTGACATAACGCCATTTTGTTTTGGATAATGACAGATGCTTCAAAATTTGGGGATGAAAAGAGAAGAAAAAGATCTTTGAAATAAGGTATTACTCGACCGGCGGACCCCTTTTTCTATATATTTCTAATAAATTTTTGCTTCCAAAATGGCGCCAAACTGTCATTTTCAAATTTATGTCTGTCATTTCATGCCTAAAATTTAGCCTCTGTTGTCTTACTCAAGTTCTCAAATTTTCATTAAAATGTACCAAATGGTTCAAAAGTTAATAGGAGGGGGGGTTCCTGACTTTAGACACGCATTGCATTTTCCGTTTTTTGCATTGCATTTTCCAAGTTTTTTTTTTCATGGACAATGCTGTATACGAAATTAGAAATGAATATTTTGAACTTAAATATACTTATTATTTACTTACATCAATAAAAACATTACCAGAATTGCCTACATAATTTTGAACTGCTAGAATTGCATTTTCTATCACTGTGCATCGATAGGAGACTTACAGTACCGGATTTACGGATTTTTATGCATTAAAATATAGTGACGAAATTAAAATGTTACAATATATTATATATACTTATGACCTTTTAACAGAACTAATATATTATGTCTACTTACACCATTTTTACTGGATAATTATTTTACGCGCCAATATTTTGACGTAACCTTAACTCACAGTTTTATGTTTGGTTTGTGGTTAAAAACCACCACGAAATTAATGATAATGTTAAAGAAAATCCAGATTGTATGGGAAGCATTAAAAATACTGTCAGTATTAGTCAATCTATCAATCTACACTTGATCATAATACCAAAAACCATGACCCGGATAAGCAAGTTCGAGAATACAGCCGCGAAAGTGACGATAATCCAGAACGAGATCTGGATTATATTGGTAGCATTAAAGTTACTGCAAATATTAATCAATGTGATAAAATTAAACAGTATGCTTTAAAAAGTGTTAGACAGCTAAAATCAAATCGAAACACGGGTAAATCGTATTTAACGGCAAAAGGTAAAATTGTGCCTTCCAGAAAACTAAAGCCATTAAGAGACAATTGCAGAAGTAAATGTAAAAATTTTCTTACGGATAACATAAGGCAAACGATTTTTGACGAATATTGGTCTTTGGGTAGTCATCAACGGAGAGTCTCTTCTATAGCAGGTCTAGTAAGCGTTCAGGAAAAAAATATTACGAGAAAAAAATTGAAGGTAGGCCAACTAAGAATAGGGTCAACACTTACAAATATAAGTTTAATATACAAGGTGAAGAGGTAAGTACTTGCAAAACTTGTTTTTGTAATACGATTGGTGAGACAGAAAAATGTGTAACTTGTGCAATGCAAAACAAATTGTCATCTATAAGCGGTATTACCCATAAAGATCTGAGAGATAAAGCAGCACCTCGCCATAAAGCCCCGCAATATAAAATCGATGAGGTAATAAAACATATTCAGTCATTTCCCGCGTATAAATAAGAGTCACTCTAGAAGACACACGAATAAAAAACATCTTCCATCTGAATTGAACATTAAGCATTATACTGTGAAGAGTACCCAGATAAACCTGGTTCATTTAATATTTATTCTCGGCTATTTCATACTTTGGACCTAAAGTTTAAAAAACCAAAAAAACGATACATGCACAAAACGTGATACATTTAAAGCTCTAGAAAAGTATGCTGATAATGAAAACGAGAAACAAAATATCGGCGTAGTTGGAAGAGCACCAAGCTGCATATGATATTGCATACAACTCTAAAGCAATGGACAAACAAAAAGGGCTTCTAGATAAATTTTCGGCAACTTATGCTTTTGATCTTCAGCAAGTTCTACATACGCCCTTTTTACAACTAATAGGATGTTCTATTTAAGGCAGCTATTTACTACAATTTAACATTACACAATTGTATTAATGGCAAATCTAGCCATTTTATGTGGCCTGAATGTACTGGGAGTAGAGGTGCAAACGAAATTACCTCTTGTCTCTATAGGTTTCTTAAAGACTTACCTAATGGGATAGAGCGCGCAACTTTTTATTTTGATACATGTAGCGGTCAGAATAAAAATATAAACGTAATTTCTATGTTCCAATATTCGATATATTTGCATCCCACTCTTAAAATAATAGGCCACAAATTTCTTATTGCTAGACATACACACTTAGAATTCGACGTCGATCATTCTGTAATTAAAAGGGCCAAAAAGAAATCTGCTAATGATATTCACGTACCCAGAGATTGGTACCAGATGGTGAGAAATGCTACTAAAAAAGCCTTTTTTCTGTTTATCCAATGGAAAGTGAACATTTTCATGCATTTTCAGATGCAAGCACCAAAGGACCACTTCAAAAAAAAGCTATTTTTAAACTTAAAAATGTAAGCTAGTTAAGGTACCCAAGAACTAGTAATGTTTCTTACAAAAACAGTTTACTGGACGAAGAACCTTTTAAAGAAATTAGTTTCTTTAGAATCAGAACGTTTGTCGTCTGGAAAATTTCCAGCTGATTCAATTATATGATCGTCCAATAAATTTAAAGAAAAAACAAAATCTTGTTGAATTTGTTGGCCTGTTAGATAAAGACGTGCAATCTTTTTACAGAGACCCGACAGTGGATAAAAAATTGAAGTAGATAAAGTCTGGCAAGTTTGTTATGACCTACGCGGCATCGGTAAGGGGGGTAAGGCAACGCCTCAATGTATCTATTAATTGCCCAATGGCGGCGTGAAAAATTCCCATAAATTATGATTTGTGAATATTATACTATTTTATATTATTTCAAAATCATTATTGCATAAGCCAATTAAATGAAGAAATATTGTCAAAATTTCAATACAAAAAAATTAAAGAAAAATATTTTTTTTATTAACAATATTATCACAATAAATACAATATCTTAATAATCTATTTTTGGTTAAATATTATATACAAATAAATACAAAACGAGAAGTGTTGGCACTGTAAAAAGAAATTATCAAGAAGATGTTAAACGGCGCCGGCGCTGGCGCGTGAAATTGTACAATTGAAAGTATAGACAACTTTAAGAAGAAAAACGTACGTAAAGCTATGGCTATTACTGTCACTCTCGTCTGTCTCGCTGTCATCCCCTAGGTTAATTATCAATTCAATTCTGCTCAATATTTATGACATGCTGGCAAAATTTTTCCCAATCAACTGCAGTGACCGATGCAATGCCTTTTTCTAAAACTTCTTTTAATTTTGCAATGCTAAAGTCGCCTGATGTGTTTTGCGTTCCCTAATTTTAGCCCAAGCTGGCTCAATTGGATTAAGCTCACACATATAGGGGAGTCCTAAGTGGAATGTGACCGTGGTTTTTGATAATGTTGTCTATCACATAATTTTTCTGGTCTTCCGGTGGTTTATGTAGTTGAATAAGTTCAAATAAAGCAAATTTTCTTGCAGTCGGGTCATATGTTATACCTAAAAATTTAGTTCATGTTAGTTTTCTTAGTCTGATCGGCTCATAAAAAAAGTATAGAAATCACGATTATAGCCCAGACAGCACAACAGATCAAATGGATGTCCAGATTTTGTCCATTTAAAGCCCGTTACGTCCATGCACATTTCCTGGACATTATTTATATATCCACACATATGCATTTAATGGATGTCCACTTTTGTATTCCCATTGTGAATCCATAAATAGCACCAACACTGTTTTTTTTTATTTAATTTTAAATCCATTTCATTCATTAACTTTTCATTTTGTGTATTTTCAAACTTTTACCTAATTTCTCTGATAAATAGGTATGGTTGAAAATTAAAGTCAAGTTGTATTTCAAGTGCCATAAAATTTTTAAGAAATTTATGAATGTAAAATTTTCGTTATCTACATAATTTTGCATTAATTACCAAAACAAAAAAAATGTAAAGAAAAACGATAAAATAATAATATGTTAGTTACAATGATAGTAGAAACAATTGATTGTATAATATATAAAGCAAAACATTCAACTTGGATGATCTGATCTAAAATTTGGCAACACATGCCCAAGTCACGACAACGACTTCTTGCGCTCAAATGTAAAAATTTTTATATTTGACATTTTAGATACACTTGCCGCAGTAAAAGCGCTATGCACTAGAGCATATACACCGATTCTTATATGTTTTACGACATGACAAGTGTAGCTCAGTGGCAAGATGCTTGGCTGCCACGCAGGAGGTTTTAGTTCAAATCCTAGCAGTGGCTGTTTTCATTTTTGCATTCTGGACGCCCTTAGTTTGCTCAGCGGTGGATAGATATCCACTATGTCCATAGCCATACATACACTGGACTTCCATTGTATAATTTTGTGCTGTCTGGGAGTGAGCGCCATCGATAATAATTCGTTAGCGTCACTAGTGTCAGTTGTCACACCTTGAACTACCTGATGTCTGCAGATCAAAGGTGCCGGCAGTGAATTATTAGGCACTCCAACGATCTGTCGCTGTCATGTCATTTTTGGGTTGTCGTAGGACAAACAAACTGATTTAGCCAATGAGGCTTACATATTGGTTTGATAAGTCCCACAATATTGGTCAAATAGCTGTCGTAGGACAAGTAGCTGTTTTGTTGGGCTGCCTAATTATTCCTTGCGCGTACTATAACCATATATTTATGAGAGGGGATATAGCTTGTATGTCATAAACACCGTATACAAATAGTGAAGCCAGTTAAAGCAGTAGAGTTACCAGACTTTTGGCAAACAAAACATGCGCGTCAGAGTCGGTTACTACGCTAAAATCAAAGTCATCACATTGTTTTATCCGAAACATACTACTCCTTTTTTTGCCTGATGGAGACGATAATTTTTTTGAGGGTTATTTCTTAGCCGTTGAACATCTTCTCGGTGAATCCTTTTTACAGTGCTGGCACTAGTGCCGGTATACATTGACACTCTCTCTACTTTTTGCTTTAGCGGCAACTTAAAACAATTATTTTTGGATTCTTCATCACAAATTCTATACACATTTGCAACTACTTCACGCGCTTGGCTGTGCAAAGTTTGTTTTTTTTTTTATATGTGGATTTGTCGCAATAATAATTAATATTTACTGAACATAAACAAATCAAAAACGCCACTGGTAAAACACGACATCTAATGGCCGCACCCAAACATCACCGGGGGTAGCCATAAAAACGAGCGAATTGTTTTTGCGCGTTGCCAATGAGATACCAAATGTCCACCTGCATTTTTGTGATCGAGGCGTTGATGCCTTGTTTCCTACTTTGGATTTCTTAAAGTTTTAACATAATTGTGTAAAAGTTAAAGTAAATGTTAATAACACGAATAACTTCGTTATTTGTTACATAAATGTTAGTACCTTTTATGATTTACCTTGTGGATGGTTAAAAATAATAATTGCTTATAAGATACTTGTGTTTGTTTATTTTTTTTATATGTAATAAAATAGGAAAGAAAATGGGATAGTTGATCATTTTTTAAAACCTGGCAATGAGGCTTGCTACCTCCCACATTCTTTCTGTGGTTCATAACAAACTTGCCAAGCTTTACAGATCCAGATGTGGACAGGTATCTTTCCGATGACGAATTTGAATAGTATTTCGTTAATATTCTCCAATATTAATTTATTTAAACTAAATATTACCTTAAACGGATTTTTTTTTGTTTTAATAATGTTTGTATTATGTATAAGTTAATTTTTTACTACCTGTTTCATAAGTCACTACTAAAAATTAACGTTTTGATAGATTCATTTTTTTATTTTAGTGTTTAAACAACCGCAGATATGTAAACTTCTGTCCCTTCTAGGGTGTAGTTACACTTACTTCTTTTTTAGTAAAAATACCATATATGTATGACAAAAATATATCGACTTATGACCATTTAAGTGATTGGTACGTTAGGGCGTTAAACTAGATAAGTGGACTTATATCCTTTTAATGATATTTGATTTGCAATTAAATCGACATATGTTATTTTTACCAATTAGTAAATGTGCATTATGTGTCAAAAAAGGACATATCTAGTAACATTTTAATATAAAACAATGTTTCTCATCCAATTTAATTGACATATATTCTTTCTTTATTCAAAACTTAATTTAATTTAAATAGAAAATAGTTTAAAATAACGTCAAATTAAAATAGTCAAAACTTTACCGCCATTTTCCCAAAAACTTCATTTAATTTTTTATAAATAAAACCAATAAAAATGAAAATATCGATTGTTGAATGAGGAAATAAAATATTTTAAGTATAAAATTTTTATATATACAGGGTTTCCCAAAAGAACCGAGACGGTCAAATATCTCGGTAACAGATTAACGTAACGTTATGAAATTTGGAATTGGGAGGTTATCAATGGTGCCGGACCTAAAAATAATATTTACAGCGTTGTCGGATTTATAGTTTTTCCTGTAGAGCTCTTAACTTTATTTTTTTAAAACCAATATTATGATTGTTTTTTGCTTATAATGTTGACCAAACCAAAGTGTTTTCAATCCTAGAATATCAAATTTTTCTTCTGGTAATTTTAAAAGATATGGCAAGTCCTCATTTTCATTCAAAAGATCCGCAACGGTCAAATATCTCGATCAATAATACTGTATCTAAAAATAATATTTACAACGTTGCCAGTTTTATAGTTTTTCCGATAGAGCTCTCAACTTTATTTTCTTAAATACAATATTATGGTTGTTTTCCGCTAATAATGTTGACCAAACCAAAGTGTTTTCAATCCTAGAATATTAAAATTTTCTTCTGGAAATTTTAAAATCAATCAATAATCAACTAATTTTTTTTAAATACAGTGTTGAGATAGTTTTTGCTCATACTGTTGACCAAACCTAAGTGCTTTCAATCCTAGAATAACAAATTTTTTTTTTCATTGAAAAGAAACGGAATAGGTCGTCAAAATTTTTGGCTAGTCTTTATTGTTAGAAAAACTGTGGATTTTTTTAGTGTGTTTCTCTGGATGTAAAGCATTAAATAATTCACAAACTTTTTGAAAGCTTTTTATTTTAACATCGTAACCACAATAGATTAATCTTTAAATCCGTTGAGCTTTACTTAACCAAAAACCATTTTATCTTAATAACGATTTAAGTGACTTTCAAAATGTTATAACAGATAGTTGACAACAATAATAATTGTTTATTAGCTATTTCCAAAAAGCCACTTAATATTTTATACTTCATGGTTCTAACAAAGTTGAAAGTTCTATCGGAAAAACTATAAAACTGACAACGTCGCAAATTTTATTTTTCCATCCTGCACTATTGATAACTTTCCTATAGCAAATTTCATAACGATATGTTAATCCGATGCCGAAATATTTTAGATGTTCGAAGTATTTTACCGTTCCGGTTCTTGTGAATGAAAATTTGGCCTTGAATATCTTTTAAAAAATTTAGAGTAAAAATATGATTTTCTAGAATTGAAAGCTCTTTCTTGGGTTTGGTCAACAGTATAAGCAAAAAACTATCATAGGATTGCTTTAAAAAAATGGTAAGAGTTTTACTTTAATTTTAATTCTCCAAAAGCAAATTTCATAACTATGTTAATCCGTTACTGAAATATTTGGATTCCGATTTTGCCATATCTTCCAAAATTTCCAGAAGAAAAATTTGATGTTCTGGGAATGAAAACACTTTGGTTTGGTCAACATTATAAGCGAAAACAATCACAGTATTGCATTTAAAAAAATAAAGTTGAGAGCTCTATCGGAACGACTATAAAACTGGCAACGTTGTAAATATTATTTTTAGATCCGGCGCTATTGATAACCCCCCTATGGCAAATTTTATAACGGTATGTTAATCCGTTATCGAGATATTTGACCGTTCTGGTTCTTTTGAATGAAAATGCGGACTTAACATATCTTTTAAAATTTCCAGAAGTAGAATTTGTTATTCTAGGATTAAAAACACTTTGATTTGGGCAACATTATAAGCAAAAAACAATCATAATATTGCTTTTAAAAAAATAAAGTTAAGAGCTCTATCGGAAAAACTATAAAACCGGCAACGCTGTAAATATTATTTTTAGATCCGGCACTAATAATAACTTTATTATGGCAAATTTTACAATGATATGTTAATTCGTTATCGAAATATTTGACTATTCCGGTTCTTTTGAATGAAAAAGCGGACTTGCCATATCTTTTAAAATTTCCAGACGAAAAATTTGATATTCTAGGATTGAAAACACTTTAGTTTGGTGAACATTATAAGCGAAAAACAGTCATAGTATTACCTTTAAAAAAATAAAGTTAAGAGCTCTATCGGAAAAATTATAAAACCGGCAACGCTGTAAATATTATTTTTAGGTCCGGCACCATTGATAACCTCCCAATTTTAAATTTCAAAACGTTACGTTAATCTGTTAACGAGATATTTGACCGTTCCTGTTCTTTTGGGAAACCCTGTATATTGTTATGGAAATTTAAGCGTGAAAATACATATTGAAGTAATTTTGGAAAACGGCTAATTAATTCTATACACTGGCATTATCACCTACAATAATTTTCCAAAGAAAAGCAAGGAAGTAAATAATCTGGAAAAGTTAAAGAAAGTACTCAAAAGTTTTTCCTGGAATAATGAGTTAAAAAGTTATGTATTATATTTCTATTATTTGTTGTTTCTGATGTTAAACAATTATTTACATTTTAACAGTATTCCTTGTAGTTCTCTTTCTATTATGAATATTTTCTTATTATTTTTTATATTTTTAGTTTAGTATTTTCCCTGCAATAAACTATTATAGTTGGTTGGGAATAAATTAATACAAAAAAAAACCTGGGAGGGTGATTTTTTCTCGATTCAAAAATTTTATTCCGCTGCCATTTTGTTTCGCTATCTTGAATTCATGCCACAATTTTACCAGTTGATCTCTATACAAAATGAATTCTTGCACAAAATTTGAAATCAATCTAATAAGTAGTTTTTAAGTTTTTAAATATTTTATTAAACTGCCATCTTGTTTTTGCATCTTGAGTTCCTCCAAAATTTTACCTGTTGATTCCTGTAAATTGAATAAATAATTTTTTAGCAATACTTTCACTAGGCCGTCATTTTGTTCCGCTATATTTGATTTTTACCAATTTACCAAAATGTTACCAGGTCATCACTATGTGGCCCCTAAGGGTAAATTTTTTGGCTCAAAAATTAATTTTTGTCTAAAATTTTAAATCAATCGGGTCAATAGTTTTTTAGCTATGCCGCGAACAGATAGACAGACCGAAAATATATTTTTTCTAGTATCTAGTAAACTTGAAACGTGAAGATCAGAAAAACAACTCGGTAGGTGATTTTTTTACGATACATTACTTCTCTCTTACGAGGGAATTAAAAATCGTACTTGTAGTTGTGCACCCTTATCATAATTATGTATGCTAATTTATATTCAGTGGTATTTAATTAAATTTCATATCTTCAGATCTTCCAGTCAGTAAGAACCAACAGCAAAAACAGCAAACTTTGCCAAACAGTGTGTTGGTTGACGTGTCGAGTGGAGCCAGGAAAGTTTTAAATTACAATATCACTTCTACGTCGCCATCATTAACCAAGACGAAACCACCAGTACTCGATTTAATTCCCTCCACAGGCCGTCAGAATCCTCTAAAGGCCGCGAAGAACTTATCAAACCTTGAGAAAATTAACACCAACAAAGTTGAGGGTAAGTTGATAAGCATTTTTTTGATACTGAGTATAACATCAGGCAGTTTGTACAGGGTGGCCATTTTATGGTGATACAGTACCTTATCTAGAAAACAGTAATAGTTACGACAAAAAGTTAAATACAAAAGTTGTTTGGATTCAATTAAATTTTTATTTTATTTCACTTTTGCTTATACAGGGTGTTTCGTTTTGACGTGACACATGTCAACTTTCTTAATTTAAATGGGATTTTATTTGCGAATGTTTTTATAATAACAATCAGAGCAAAACAAACAGAACTTTAAATGTAAAAATCTCCTGTTTTTCAAATGGAACACCCTGTATATTTTTATTTCATCTGATTCAGCGTTCAATTACCTATCATTACTTATTATATATATATATATATATATATATATATATATATATATATATATATATATATATATATATATGTCCTATACCTAAAAATAACAGTTTCGATTTTATTAGCCGTTTTCTGATTTGACTATTTTTTTTTAATATAAGTAAACAGATGAAGTGGGCTAAAATAAAAATGTCGTAAACTAAGCCTTATTCTCATTTCCTTAACACAGATAGCGACTATAAATAATGTTAGAAAATACAAATAAAAGTGAAATATTATGTAATTTATGTTCTTATTATTTAATGTTTACGAAAATAAGGGAGAGACAAAAAAAATATTTTGTGCCACACGGTATAACTAATAACTAACTGAGTATTAAACATGATTAAAACAGATTATAAAAAATTTTCAATATGGCCACCGTCCATTGCGATACATGTAAAGTGTAAATAGTCTCCATTTTTCGAATAGCGTTCCTTACCGAATTAGATGCATTAAAATTATTGATCTCTTCCCTGATTTTTATTTTTAACTCATTTCTATTATTAGATCTATTTGTATAAACTTTATTTTTTAGTGCACCCCACAAAAAGAAGTCTAAAGGGCTTAAATCAGGGCTTCGTGGTGGCCAGGATATTAAATCATGTCTTCCTATCCACAATGGAAGATGTTGATTAAGGAAATTTACTACCGGTGCAACCGTGTGGTAAGGGGCGCTATCCTGCTGAAAAATGATATTTTCTCGAATATTTGCTGGCAAGTCGTTGATAAGGGGCATGATTTCATTCCTAAGCAGCTCCAAGTATGTTTCGCCATTTAACGACCTGTCAGAAAATATTGGTCCGATAATACGGTCGCAAATAATTCCGCACCACACATTTACGGTTTGACGACCTTGTTTTTTAATTGCTTTTATTAGATGTTT